>SJYO01049755.1:25085246-25320733 GCA_006410555.1 Capra ibex | reverse complement strand
CATTCGCAGAAAATTAAAGTACCGACGTCAGTGGTAGACGTCACTAAAACCTCGGGGGGTTTTATTTCAGACTGTGACAAAGATGACAAAGTGGTAGATAAAGGGTACTTCACTACCCTGGTCTACGGTACTAGAAGCAAAAGACTTACAACTCGAAATTCGGTTGAAAAAGTGAGAGGCGAAAGTGAAAGTAGTTCTCCGAAAAATCGAGGAGAAGTGAAAGACGGTATTCCCACCACAGTAGACGTATAGACTCCAATAACTATAAAGAGGGCCGTTAGAACTAAGGTCGAACACAAAGAAGGTCAGGTCGCAAAGAGTACTACATGAGATGTATATTCAATTTATTCCTCCCACCGTTATATGTCGGAACTGCACGAGGAAATAACAAACGGATTATAGACAAAAAGAGAGGAAAGTAAAAATTCGAGAAAAACAGAAACATAGGTTTCACCTAAAAAAAAAAATCTTTCTTTACGAATCCAGAATAGAAAAAGCCCCTTTTAGAGACGAAAAATAAATTAGGTAAAAATAAAATACACTGATGCCTTAGGGGCACGGCGAGGGTGGGGGTAAAGGAACGTCGAGAGAGAATAGTCCATAGGACAGGATGTTTAAAGTCGGTGAAGTCTTTGACCGTGAAGGTTAGAGACGGAGGAAATGATCGGGTCACTTTAGGGATGGGTGGTGTCCGACGACGGAGACGACGACGATTCAGTGAAGTCAGCACAGGCTGAGACACACTGGGGTATCTGCCGTCGGGTGGTCCGAGGAGGTAGGAACCCTAAGAGGTCCGTTCTTGTGACCTCACCCAATGGTAAAGGAAGAGGGGTGTGTCCGATGAAGAGGGATTAGACGTCTTCCCTCTTTCAGACCCACTAGTACCATATTGGAACTATGGAGAGAACACATATAGGGATGAGTACTCCTAAGGTTATGACATGATGAGTAACAAGTTAATTCTTTTTTGTGGATTTTTTGTCTTCATAGTGTATATAATATATAAAAATAAGTAATAACTAAAATTAAAGGATTAAACATCGGGGTAAACAACACTCTCTTTTAATCATGTCGATGAGATAATACGGACCTTCCTCTCTATGGGTTTCTTAAGTGATTACGTGTAGTTATTTTTATGGTATCTGACATGATATCAGTCAATAAGACAGTGAACACAAAAGAAAAATTTTGTGAAAAGGGTCTAAAGAACTTTATACTAAGTGTCTGTAACATACACAAATTCCATATGTCGCACTAAAAAATTTTTATATATATATGTGTAACATTTTACAAAAGGGGTTAATTCAATTAATACATTCAACACAAAACGTCTATTTAATGTTTTTTTTTTAAAAAAAAGATGACGACTTAATGGACTTATAGGAGTCTATTCCAAAGGTTAGGAAAGTCTATTGATTTTAAGATTGGTTTCTGTCTTTTTATTTTTCTACATATCACTTTTTCCTTTACCTCAAACATATTGTGTCGCCGTGAAACATGAAAGATTCAGGAAAGTGTGCGAAGAGACATTCGTGAGACAACCAATGCTCACTGTCTTTAGATTGGGTTTCACTTAATTCGTATTTCCTCTTAAATAACCTAACACATTGGCTGTAGGACCCCATAGACCGAAACCAATATGATAACCCTTAGACAGGGAGAGGTAAAGAGTCGAGAATGAAGAGAACAACCGAAAAATCGACTGTCAAACTGTGATCGTCGAGGACCGAATATAGGACGGTTGAATCGTTTGGGTCGGTTTCTCTCAGGAGTCGGTTGTTTATCAATAACTCTCGGACTATATATATACTTTATCCTCTACGTCCGTCACTAGTTGATCTAGTAATTACAAGAACGGGAGTCTCTCGAATGTAAGACTAGGATACTCTCTCTTATTTATTCATTTGTTTGTTTTAGTAAACCCGAGACCAGTAATTATACTTTTTTATTATGTCCCATTACACCATCTCCCGAAGGGTCTACTGAGTCACCCATTTCTTAGGTGGACTTATGTCCTATGTTTCCTCTGCACCCAAGCTAAGGATCTAGTCCTTCTAGGAGATCCCCTCCCGTACTGTTGGATGAAGTCATGGGAACAGATCTTAGGGCGCCTACCTCCTCGGACCGCCCGATGTTAGGTATCCCAACGTTTCTCAGTTTGTGCTGACTTCACTGATTCGCTGACTCACTCGTTTACACCATCTTGTCTTTATATCGCCGGTAAAAACAAAGTAATAGGGCCCTAAGGATAGTAGAATTCCCCGTAAACTGAATTCTGTACTCGATAATACTCTTGTCCGTTGGTCCACTAAATCCCTTTCTTATAACGCACCTCTTTCTGCTCATCTCCGCGTCGAAGATTTTACCCTTAGTCGTACCGGACAAGATCAAGTTCACTTTACTTACACTTCGTTATCGTCTGCTAGTCTATACACTCTATCCGTCCTCGATCTAACGTCCCCTAAATATCCGGTACCATCCACAAACCTACATTAGGACCTTTACTCCTGTCGGTTCTTTATGTTACAATGAAAAATCTTTCTAGTAAGACCTTCGACACATCTTTTAAACGGCTGCTCCTTGGTTCTGACTCTCACAATCAGACCGGACCTATTGTGCGTGTAGGGATTTAGTCAACTACACCGGTCCCACTCCGTCACGAAACAAACCAGGTAGAGTCCTACATAATTGAGGACCCCAGTAGACTTGAGATACTTGATGTTCATCTTTTCCCCAACGGGAGAGTGTGACTCCACAATAAAGGTCTTCTTTCCACTTACCGATTAATGTTTATCGTTTTATGGACAGGTGAGGTAATAGGTTACATACGTTTCGCATCAACGGTAATAACCTTTTCAGGACCTTGGGACGTCACAAGACCCTGACTCACGAGGGGTTCAGTCTGAAAGAGTGGTCGAAGGTCTCATCGTAGACTTGTTACCTGTCCTCAGACTTGAGACTCTTTCCAGTAAACCTAGGATTTTATTATACCCTTACATTTTATACAGTAATTTTAATACAACAGACTATAAAATAAAAACATTTTCCACCGGTTTCTAGGGTCCTCTTCGGTGTAAACCCCCTTTTTTGACAAACTATGGTACAAGATTGTGGTACTCATCTCCGACCATAGAAATATAAAGAAATTGAGTTTATCAGAAATATCCTTTGAACTATCCTTTAAGCTCACACAGAATCAGAGATTCCTAAGTCAAGGACTGATTGAAATTCCTTGAGTCTATGTTATTTAGGGATCAGAGGAGACCATAAGTAGACTCTTAAGAACTTCCTTTCTTTGACACTATGTCACCATGACGGTCAGCTCTGTGTTCTACAGGAAATGTCGTTGAGAGCTTCGAATCTTCTTTTTTCAACAATTACGAAGTGAATGGTCCCCTTTCCCCATCCCCTTTATTTTCCTCTAAGGTCTTTAAAGCCCAGTAACCTAGAGTAGAGTAGTAAAGTCAAGGGTCCTTCCACTAACTTCTAAATTAATTCAAACCTATCAGCTTATTCATATTTGTCTTTCAAAGTGAGCGTCTTAAAGGTTCGTCGTAAACCTAAACATATTGTCTTTGACGGAATTCCCTTTTTGGACGAAGGACCGACCCTTGAAAATATTTTAACCAGTATTTTTACATATATTCTTACAAACCAAAGAAAATACACCAGAGACGACGACACCTATTTCAGTCTCGAACCTATAAAAAGTTGTGAAAAACAAAGAATTATTTGTTTCACAATCCCTACGGTCACTAGATCCAACAATGTAAACGATTTCGAGGAACATAATAGATTACCAGTTTTGTCCATCAGTAGATAAAAGACGTTTATAAATAACTCATGTCTAGGTACGTTTCGGAACGCACTCTATGTTTCCGTCTTTCTTTAGACGAGGGTTAGAAATTCTTTAGATTTAGTAAACTTTCGTTTATAAAAAGAACTAAGAGAAGAGGGAAGTTATCGATATACCTTTCCCATCCTCAATGTTCACAAAGATTCATGTGATTTTACCGTAGTCGA
Source organism: Capra ibex (assembly GCA_006410555.1). Lineage (NCBI taxonomy): Eukaryota > Metazoa > Chordata > Mammalia > Artiodactyla > Bovidae > Capra > Capra ibex. The sequence continues at coordinate 25,316,710 of SJYO01049755.1, read as the reverse complement.
GTCAAGTCAGCGAGTCAGCACAGGCTGAGAAACGCTGGGGTACTTAGCGTCGTGCGATCCGGAGGGACAGGTAGTGGTTGAGGGCCTCAAGTGAGTCTGAGTACAGGTAACTCAGTCACTACGGTAGGTCGGTAGAGTAGGAGACAGCAGGGGAAGAGGAGGACGGGGGTTAGGGAGGGTCGTAGTCTCAGAAAAGGTCACCCAGTTGAGAAACGTAGTCCATCGGTTTCATGACCTCAAAGTCGAAATCGTAGTAAGGAAGGTTTCTTTAGGGTCCTGACTAGAGGAAGTCTTACCTGACCAACCTAGAGGAACGTCAGGTTCCCTGGGAGTTCTCAGAAGAGGTTGTGGTGTCAAGTTTTCGTAGTTAAGAAGCTACGAGTCGGAAGAAGTGTCAGGTTGAGAGTGTAGGTATGTACTGGTGTCCTTTTTGGTATCGGAACTGATATGCCTGGATTTTACCGTATTTGGGTGTATAAAGTACCCCACCCCCCTCCATGTATTGTTTGATCTTAATGACTCTTTTACTGAAAGGTCATATAGGTTATATGGTTACGTGTAATATTGATTTGGATTATATTATCATCATGGTATTTATGATGGGAATTAAAAGAGGGTCGTAGATAAAATAAGTAAGTAAGTAAATTATTTATAAACGAAATACAAGGAATTTTTTTAGACCACTGTTTTGCCACGTACCTGACGTAGGACTCTCCTCCCTCGTCGTACCCACAACCGTCAATACACCCACGGTAACTCTTCGACCCTATACCAAATCCAGAATTTCTTTACTTATTGGGAGACTGGACTTTTATCTTTTCCCGACTTATTAACCGCGACACAGTAGGAACGAAAAAGAGGTCAAAGATGGACGAGGAGGTCCCAATAGTGAAAATAACCATGGTAAAGTTTATGAAAAATATACAAGAGTACTACAGGATGAAATGTAAGGATATAAGGCCCGGAGAGAGACCTCGTCTGAGTGTAAGAGGAAGGGTCACATGTAATGATGGTATTTTTAAAATTATCTTGTCGGTAATACCTTTTGTCAAACCTCCAAGAAGTTTTTTAAATTTGATCTTGGTAACGTACTAGATCGTTAGGGAGAAGACCCATATATAGGTTTCCTTTAATTTAGTCATGAAGTCTCTCTGTAGACCCGAGTGTACAAGTAACGTCGTAATAGGCGTTCTTAGTTTTATACCTTTGTTGGACTCACAGGTAGCTACGCATTTACTTATTTCTTTAACACCATTGATAAAAATTTTTCCTCTAAAACGGGAAACGTTGTTACATCTACATTGACCTTCTGTAATACGATTTACTTTATTCGGTCTTTGTATTTCCTTTTATATATATATTAGAGTAAAGATACACTTTAGATTTTTACAGTAAATATACACCTTAGTGTCTTAGTTCCTCAACCTACCACCAATGGTCCCCACTCCTCCGTCCCCTCTACCCTCTATACTTAGTTTCCCATGTCTCAACGTCAACGTATCCTACTCATTCAGGACCTCTAGATTATATGTCGTACCACTGAGAACAATTATTATAATACAGTATATAACCTTTAAACGATTCTCTTATCTAGAGTCCACGAGAGTGGTGTGTGTGTGTGTGTGTGTGTGTGTGTGTGTTGACACATGTCTCTAAATTAAGTGACCTGACATGATTAGAAAGTGATATACATACTTTTGTAGTACAATATATGGACTTTACATTTGTTAAAAAAAATTTTCTCTTTTCCTTTTTTACTGGGTTACACAGGAAAGAGAATCTGAACGTAAAGGAAGACATAAGGTATAGAACCGACTACCATGGTGGTCAGTAATGGTTCGATGGGTGGAGTGTCGGAGTAAGATCGAAGAAATAAGAAGGATATGAAGGAATTGAGTCCGAAGGGTCCACCGCGATCTCCATTTCTTGGGTGGACGTTTAAGTCCTCCGTGGCTCTACGTTCAAGTCAGGGACCCAATCCTTCTAGGGGACTTCCCCCCGTACCGTTGAGTGAGGTCATAAGAACAGACCTCTCAAGGTACCTGTCTCCTCGGACCGCCCGACGTCAGGTGTCTGATCGTTTCTCAACCTGTACTGATTTCACTGAACCGTACGTACGTGAAGGCATTGAGAAGTGGCAGGTCCAAATCGTCAAACTGAAGGTAAACAAAGGTTGTGACAGGAAACGTAAACCATAAATGAACATAACTGTGAGATTAGTACATCACAATGTACATAATTGTACACACATACTCAAGACCTATCGGACACCGAAGAATTAGAAACTAAGGTAAGGGTCACAGATTTACTTCTGAGAACTCTCAGGGAACCTGACGTTCCTTTAGTTTGGTCAGTTAGGATTTCCTTTAGTCAGGACTTATAAGTAACCTTCCTGACTACGACTTCGAGTTCAAGGTTATGGAACCGGTGGACTACCCTTCTTGACGGAGTAACCTTTTCTGGGACTACGACCCTTTCTAACTTACACCCTCCTCTTCCCCTGCTGTCTCCTACTCTACCAACCTACCGTAGTGGTTGACCTACCAGTATTTAAACTCGTTCGAGGTCCTCAACCACTACCTGTCCCTCCGGACCACACGACGTCAGAGACCCCAACGTTTCTCAGACTGTGTTGACTCGTTGACTTGACTTGACTTGACTTACGGTATCGGTCGCTGTATTACGTGTACCCTACACACAGTTTCCTTACGAATAGTTTCCTTAACCCAATCTGCAGATAACAGATTAGTCAATAGATTGGTAAGTGGGTCGTGGGTAAATACCTTCTGAACGAAACAATAAGTTTGACGCAAATGAACTACGACTCCTCTGTTTCTACTTCTCTGTGCGGCAGGAGCGACAGACCATCGAGTGTCCCCTGTTCCTTCTTGTTTGTAAATTTATTCACTATAACTTTTTGATTTTAATTCTATCTGGGTTATTAGAATTAGTAGATAACAAAAATCAAAGTTGTATACACATATACATACAATAGAACAAACTATCACCACAACGTCTAAAACGTTACTATAAGAGAGAGAGACCTTAATAATAAAGTTACGTATTAATCAATTTTAAACCATTCTAGAGTTCAACTTAATAGTGATCGTTTCATGAACTCTCTTATTTTTGTAAAGGAGAAATTCCTCACACAAGGATTCTTCTTATACTAGGAACGATCCTTTTGCTTTTATAGTACCCTAGGATATTAATTTATATCAGGATTGTCTATATGTCTAAGTGGAGTACCGATGGTCCGAACTCGTATTTAGTTCTACGTCACTTGAATTCCTGACATCGGTTTTTGATCACTATTTTGAGGCTCTTATGACTAATAAGGTCCATCTGACTTTTTGACTGAATTCTTTTAATTAATTTGTAGGGTCTTTCCGGTTCTTTTTTTTTTTCGTCTGGATCTCAAAAAGGAACTTTAGTAGAATAGAGTTGGTGAAAGAACATTCGAATACAACTTTTCTGAGAAAGTCCTTTCACGATTACAAATGGGGTTTTCAAAGTAACAACAGACTGACGGAGGTCTAAGTGAAACTTCTAAAAAGACTCCAGTTCATTCCAAAATCATCAAGAAAACTTCATGTTTTTTCCTTCTTACAAGAACGTCCAATAATAATAATGGTGACTTTTTAACTTTTCCAAGTACTACTTGAAAGTTTTACCTTAATCAGACGCGTTGGTGTTTTTGGTTTACATTAAATACAAGTCTTTCCCTCTTTACGAGAGGTTAAAAAAAGTTTCTGTCCAATATCGTGTTTCATCCGTTCCATGTAATCTAATCCTCAATCGTGTCATAAAATAAAGTCGTGTGGTAATTTCGCTAATTTTTTAGAGAAAAGAGGTTCGGGATGATGTGAGTCAAAGTCATCTGTAACGGAGAAAGAAGTAGGATTTTCAACTTCGGTAGTTCAAATTAGATGAAATTGTCGGGGGGAGGGAGGGGTATTGAATAGATATAGGTGAAGGTAGAAGACTAGGAGAGGGAAGTAAAGTCTGGGACACCCTTCCTCGTCATGTAACCCGTGAAGAAACCGACAAGTTTATCTCAGGTTATTTCGTTACCGAATTTTTGAATCCCGAAAGAAAGGGGAGTACAATGGTTCTAATCCTTCTCTGTAAGAGCCAGACCATGTCTGTGGGACATCACCGTGGTTACCGGGTCCGGGGAAACTAGAAAGACAAGAAGAAACGAAATGTGAACTGAGGGAAGGTTTCTCTACGGAGAACTAGTCTCACCAGTGTCGGTCGTACAGACGTACGGACTCTCATCCTTTCTTCTTTCCCCACCTCATAGTTTTCCTGTAGAATGTCGAATCCCTCAGGAGGAAACTTCCTATCAGGGATCTGGGTTGTTAAAGAAGAATAGAGTAACGAGTGGTAAGACAGCATTCCCGTCACCATAGAGGTTCCTTTCTGTTCTCTGTTAAGAAGACTTTGAACCGTGTAACGAAAGAGGTTTTGTGGTCCTAAGACAATCTTTCCCTTTTCTACTTATTTGTTGAGTCAGTGATGGTACCATAGCATTTAGTAAAAAAGATGTTTCAATCGTGAAAACTTTACAATGTTTTCGTATCACTCCGTTTCCTCGACTTTGAACCCCTAGTCTGTCTACAAGTCAAGAGTCAAGTAACGATTAATCGAGAACCTAGAACAAGTTCAATAAATTGTAGGGGTTCGGAATCAGCTAGATATTTCACCTTTATTCTAATGGACAACACTTATGGACAAACCCCTTGATTCATATTTCTTGACGATATTACGGACCTTGTGTCATTCAGTAGACTGTAAATATTTATATACAACAACAAGTCGGAGAGTCAGTTCAGGTTGAAAAACACTGGGGCACCTGACGTCGTGTGGTCCAAAAGGACAGGAAGTGACAGAGAGTCTCAAACGAGTTTGAGTACAGGTAACTCAGCTACTACGGTAGGTTGGTACAGTAGGGACAACAGGGGAAGAGGAGGACGGGAGTTAGAAAGGGTCGTAGTCCCAGAAAAGGTCATTCAGCCGAGAAACGTAGTCCACCGGTTTTATTACCTCGAAGTCGTAGTCAGGAAGCTTACTTATAAGTCCCAACTAAAGGTAATCCTAACTGACCAAACTAGAGGAACGACAGGTTCCCTGAGAATTCTGTAAATCTATGGTACTTTGTTACGAAACTAAAAGAAACTTTGTAGGTATAGAAGAATAACGGGACCATCCGTGGAAAAGGTGACGACAATTGGTTCATTCATAAATATAGGGGTCCAAAACAAGAACCGAAGGACTGTGGGAAGGAAGATACAAAGAGTAAGTAATAGAACCGAAGTTAATGTGAGTTTACGACTAAAAAGAGTCGAATGAGTCTAGGGCCGAAGACAGAGTGGGGAACCCCAATTTCTTATCAGGGGGGTTTCTTTACGGGTGTCTTTGAGGTTTACACTGGAATGAACCTTTATCCTAGAAAGGTCTCCATTAATACCATTTTGAGAACTCTAGTCTAGTAGGACCTAATCTCGTCCACGATTTAGGTTATCGTCCACAGGAATGTTATTTGTCTTTACTTCTTCTGTGCGTCTCTACACCCTCTCTTTAGGTACACTTCTGTCTCCGCGTCTAACCTCAATGCTTGGAGGTTCGGTTCTTTGTGGTTCTTAATAACCGTCGGTCTTCGATCCTTTCTCTGTATCTTGTTTAAGAGGGGCTCTCGGAGGGTTTTCGTAATTGGGACTGTAGTGGAACTAAAACTTAAACGGGTTGATACTCTTATATTTAAAGAGAGCGAAATTCGAGGGACTAAAAATCATTAAGTAACACTGTAGGGATCTTTAGATAAGATCACAGGGTACGATTTGAGTAACTGGAGAGACTTACAAAGAAACTGGTATAAAAGATTGAATGTTGTGGTGATAAATACATCTGTTAAGTCGAACAAAAGGAGTTGTAGTGGGGGTGGGAAGAAGAAGCAGTACGTTAGTTAATAGTTTGGAGTATAGTCTGGTAAAGATCATAGACCGGAAGAAAGAGGTTTAAGTGACCAGGGAAAAAAATAAAACTCGAAGACTACAGAGAATACACCTCAATATGTTCGGAGGGCCACACAGAAGGACGCAGAATCTAATACGGTGACTTTCTCTAGACCGGTTTCGTGTATTGAGTAGTACTCGGGCTGAATGAGTTTTGACACTACGGTGAGTCACGGGACTTTCACTTCGGGTTCTTGGTTCGACCACCACTGAGAAGAGTAAGGGAGAACAGGTACACGGAAACAGGTGCGACAGGGGTGACCCCGACACAGAGAGACGAGTGGTGGTACATTGACGGAACGGTTGATTACGGCAAGTAATGGGTGATGTAGGGTACACACGTGGGGAGAGTCTTCGGAAGAACTAGGGACAAAGTTCATCTATGGAAGGAGACTCTAGGATATTATGGGACCTACAAATGACACTCGACACCTCAAACGTATAATATATTTTACCTTCGCCTAAGAATTACCATTCTTTATTTCTTACATTGAGGGGACGATCAAAGTAGAGGAACTTCCAGTCCCGAGAAGAAGTGGAGAGGTCTTTGGACGTGGATGGTCCCGGACCATCTATGTAAACAGAAGTTAATAACAACTTCCTGACTTCTCGGATTTATAAAGAGGACACTTTGATGGTTAAGGAAAGTGTAACAAAATGGTGGTAACCATTAGTGCAAGTTACTCATTAAAACTTTACTAGAATTTAGGAAAAAGAATAACCGATAACGTCAGTCAAGGGGGTTCAGGGAACAAAGGAGAAACCAGTGTGTCCCAGAGATGTCTCTGGATTCCCGACGTCTCAGTCGCCTCATACACGTGCGAGTCAGTACGGACTGAGAAACGCTGGAGTACCTTACATCGGGTGGGTCCACGGAGACAGTTACCTTAAAAGGTCCGTTCTTATGACCTCACCCAACGGTAGAGGATGACATCCCCTAGAAGGACTGGGTCCCTAGTTTGGACACAGAGAATGTAACGGTCCGCCTAAGAAATAGTGTTCCAGTGGATCCTTCGGGGTCTCAGTCACCCCAACCCCAGTTTAGGACCGAAATGGCAAAAGATTAAGACACTGGGACCAGTACGAGGAACTCGAAGTAGACACATAACCATCTTGTCTTTACTAGTCTCGTGGATGTAGTATCCTAGTGACGGGAAATGACTAGTGATTTTTTGTGTACGTACTCTATTTCTACCTCTTCCATAGGCTACTTGACTCTTAGTGTGGTGAGAGGACCGAAGTCAAGAGATTCAAGTTGTTCAGACAATGTCTCTGTACCTGAAACTCGATTTGCAATCTAAAATGACCAATGACAAAGAGGTCCCCACGGATCCACTGACGCTGTGGACTGTAGAGAAGAAGGTATACCAGACGTTTGGAACAACTCCAGACTCGGAAAAAAGGGGGTCTTACTAAAGTCATGTGAGACTCCATGAGATAAAGGGAAAGGAGAGAAGGGAAGAGTAGGAGTTGTTCTAAGGACAGGGTTTCACAGTAAAGTTAGTATTATGGAGAGAAGTACCTTCCCTTGTTTTAGAAGACCAAGAGGTAGTTTCCGTTGAGGTTACAACAGAACATCCGAAGTTCCAGGAGTGGGTTTACCAAAAGGATGGTGTGAGGGGAGGGGACGAACAAGGAGAATAGAAGATCGGTTCGTTTGAATGGATACCAGGTAAAGTTTATCGTACGGACTACCACCGGAGTTCCGGTAATAAGTAAAAGTTAATCCTATTCCAAGACCCTTTTATAATTACACGAAAAGAGGAAACGAAGAAGTCCAAGTACCCGGAAAGGGATCACCCTGACTCCGTAGGGAGGTGGTCCTTCTTTAGTGTAGCAATGGTGACCCCCCTTGACTCTTCCTTGTTCCATTACGACTTGAAGACTAAAAAAAAAAAATTATAAACAAATAAAGTGACACGGTCTAAAATCAACTACTTACGCCCTAGAAACTAGAAGTAACGCCGTACACCCTAGAAGTCACCGTCGTAAGTTAGGGAATCAACACCGTACACCCTGGATCAAGGGACTGGTCCCTAGTTTTGACCCGGGGGACTTAACTGTCGTGTCTCAGAGTCGGTGCCCTGGTGGTCCCTTCAGAGGACTTGAAGACTGTGAAGTCTATCATGATAGTCCTCCCTCTTTTGAGCGCTGATCCAAAAGACTCTTTATGTCTCAAAAGTTTTAAGGAGATCAAGATAAAAAAATTATTCTTTTAGTTTCGGGGTTTCGACACACTTCACAGAAGACACTACCGGTTCGGTACTCCATACTCTGAGACAGACTTTTCTTACACATTGCCACTTTCTTCCTTTTCGGGTAGAAAAAACCGAGATCACCGAGGACTCTCTACTTACCATCGACTTCGATTTCGTTAGGTAACTCCGAGATGTCAATTCTGTACCCAACTTTCCTCCCACAGACTATTTAGCTCCGTATATGACGGGACGAAGGGTCCAAGTCAAGAGACTTAGTAAATTCGTTGAGGTAGTGTATCTATTTCGAATCCCCAAAACAGAAAAGTTAAAGTAAGAGAAGGAAGAACATTTCGATATTCTATGAAGTCCCTTTTCTTTGTGAAGGTTGTAGGGTATCAAACCAAAGACTAAATAACCACGGTCTCTTACCCTTCAAGAAAGGTTATCGGTGTGTTTAGTAGTAACTTAATGGTCCAGCTCCGAACTCTGCTTTTGTGTAGTCATTTGGGACTTCCTTTTTCTACGTTCCTAGAATAAATATGGAAGTCCGATTGTTTACAAGTAACGGAAGGTTTCTTGACACCAGTACTAGTCCACGACCACTCCTTTCTGGCGTCTAACCAAATTTAGAATGCCGTTTCGATAAATTGAACAACGTAAATTCTCGGAGGTCTAACTGGCTCTTAGTTTTGTTGATAAATACGGTTCTCAACGACGTTACTAATACCTGTGACACCGGTCTGTCTAAGTCATTATTTATTCAATACTTTTTCGTTTTACCCTTTTTACATAAATCTCACTTAACTGATAAACATCTCACACTTGACATCCGGTCCTTAACACGAGTCCCATTCGAGTGTCTCTATTTACTACAAACCACGGGAGTGTATCGATTATAAGTACCTTGTGGTAGGATTTATGAAGTACCCTTACTTAATTCTTGTCGAAGTATATTTGATAATAATAACGAAAACGGTCTACAATCAGTATATCAACCATTATACACTACGACCTTATACTTGGTTCCGTTGACCGAAACCTCAAACACCAGGATTGGTTATACCAAATGTCATACATTATGCCAAAATACCGATGTACGTCTCCCAACCGCAGTCTCCCTTGACTCTTTGAAGGTCTTCTTTTAAACCCTCCTATAAAAAATATACAACCTTATCCCGTCCTAAAGGATTCGTACCTGGTTTGGAGTTTCGGTACTTTCTTTCATGACCGTATATACCGATATTGCGTTTATTTTTGGAAACATACAAGTTTCTTCGGTATATGTTTGAATTACACATTACTGGATGGACCTCTTTTTATAAACGATATATGAATTGTATGTTCTCCAATTACTATAAATATCCTTAAGATATTTAGTTACTTTTTTTAAGTAGTTGATTTCTCACTTCTCCATTTGAGTCAAGTCAAGTCAAGTCAGCGAGTCAGTACAGACTGAGAAACGTTGGGGTACTTGGTGTCGTGTGGTCCGGAGGGACAGGTAGTGATTGAGGGCCTCAGGTGGGTTTGGGTACAGGTAACTCAGTCACTACGGTAGGTCGGTAGAGTAGGAGATAGCAGGGGAAGAGGAGGACGGGAGTTAGAAAGGGTCGTAGTCCCAGGAAAGTTTGTTCAGTCGAGAAGCGTAGTCCACCGGTTTCATAACCTCAAAGTCGAAATTGTAGTCAGGAAGGTTACTTGTGGGTTCTGACTAGAGGAAATCCTACCTGACCAACCTAGAGGAACGTCAGGTTCCTTGAGAGTTCTCAGAAGAGGTTGTGGTGTTAAGTTTTCGTTGTTAAGAAGTCGGGAGTCGAAAGAAACATCAGGTTGAAAGTTCTTCATTTAATTCTTTTCCGTTTATAAATTTATGTTACTGGTCATTCGTCATAAATTTTTACGAATCATAGTGACCATTAGTTTCGTTACGTTTAATTTCGAAACTCTATTGCGGTTGACAAATTAACTTTCATAGATTTTCAAACTATCCTTTATTTTCCGTATAAGAACAAACTTAGTCTCTAACGTCTCTGGAGGTAGTTTTAGAGTCTTTACTCCGTCTACCGTCTAACGTCACTAAAAGTTTGAATGACTTTCTCGGTACAAGGAAAAAGAAAAAGGAGGAGTGAATTAACTATAACGAAGTAATTATTTCGAGTGTTATTTGGTGTAGTCTTTCGACTTTGTTTTGTGCTTTAGTTTTATGGAAGTCTTACGAATGAGGTAAGACAGATAACACTAAACGAAGGAGGCGTATCATGTAGAAGTACCTTTCTCGTAAACAATGGTATCCGACAAAAGACAAACTAGAAATAAAAAACAAAACGAAATAAAGATAAGTGTTCTGTAAACGATAGGATCTCTGGATTCAATTAGTCCTCCAAGACTTTTAGATTACTTCACACTCCTCTTACACTCTAACCGTGAACAAGTACAATAAGACTTATTGTTTTAGAGAACTTAAAAACCTTCCTTCTATTCTTACATGAAATCCATCCCCGGAGTCTGGGTAAAAGAAATCCTTCTTCTCTTTTGTTCCTTTCTCTTTTTCAACCCGTGTCGTCTCTTGAAACTCTTGACGATCGTTGTCTATTCATTAGTGATACACTATTTGTGGTACGTAAAGTGTCTCGTCGAGAAATTGCTCTAAGTGAAAGACGACTGAGTAAGTCTAGATGGATCACCATCTTGAAGTTTTTATTTTTTACTACTCTTAATTCCGTACTAGGGTAATAGGAGGGCCCTCTTGACGACTGAAGTGACCGTAGTTAGGAGATTTCTGAATACATTTACAAGTTAACCCATCGATCTTAAGAAAAAAAAAAAAAAAGGAACATTCATAAAAATGGCTCTACGAGAGACCTATTGAAGGTAGAAGATTGTAAAAGACCTACTTGTGGGAGTTCTTCCTAGTTTACCGAAAATAAGTCAAACCGAAAGAAGTCTTGAATCTCTTTTTGTTGGGAAACGTTCTATGTAATTGAGAAAGGGTCGTATGCCCATAGTGGTCCGTCACCATTATTGTGTTTTTCGGAGAATTCTCATCCCAATCTTTCTATGACCCGACTTCGAACTATCTACCCCACGAATTGTAATCAAGACGGGAACTCAACGACTTTGTGGTACCCTTTTAGTCGAATGACGACGCTTGGGGTATAAAAAGTAATCATTTCATTCCTCCAGTAAGAACTACTGGAAACACTATCGAAAAATGGATTCGAAGACTCCAGACACTCCTTTACTCGAGATCTTTCATAGGTTTGGGAGACTTTATACTTAGAGTATTGAAGTTAATCTACACGAAGATTAACACAAAAATATATCGTAGTTACCGAACAAGATACTTTGAACTGTAATGGTTTAAAATAGGTTTCGTAAAAGAGACAAGGTTCACAAAAAAGAACAAAAACTGTAACGAAGATTCATCAAACTCGGACGAATATTTCAGTTGTTAAAACATACGGTCTTTCTACTAGAAGACCGGAGTTTATAAACACAATGTTCCCCGTCTCATACGAACCAATACGACGTCTTTGTTCAATTGAGTTATGTTAGTATCAAATAAGTGTCAGACCACGCTCAGGACATTGAGGTCCCGTCCAAAGACGGGCCCTTTCTGAGTTGCAAGGACCTAGGAGGGTGGGATGCCGAGAAGACAGAGTTGTATCCAGGAGGTCAACAACGGTGTCTCGCTCTTTCCTACTCTTTCAGTAAGTAACTGAGACCGACAATTTACGAAACCCGGTCTTCAGTGTATGTAGTGAAGACGAGTATCGATGACCGGTATAGATCAATATGTTGTGACGACTTGACGTTTTCCCGACTCTTTACACCCAGACTCCCGTCTCTCTCAGTTACTCACTATATAGAATGTAAAGAAGGTATGGGAGAAAAAAAAAAAATTAAATAAATGAAAACCGACAAGACCCAGAGACAACGACACACTACCGAAAGAGATCACCACCGTTCGTCCCCGATGAAGAACAACACCACGTACCCTAAGAGTAACACCACCAAAGAGAACAACACCTTGTGCCCGAGATCCGTGAACACGAAGTCATCAACACTGTTTACCTGAATAGTACACCTTAGAAGGGCCTGGTCCCTAACTTGGGTACAGGGGACGTGACTGTCCACCTAAGAATTGGTGACCTGGTGGTTCCTTCAGGGGAAAGAAAAAATAGGTGGTAGTAGAGTTCGAACAGTAGGTAGTTAGGTAAGTAACGGAACGGAAGGAATTTGGGACCCGTGAATGATCTATTGAATCCATGGTAAAAAATTTTACCATGTCTTACTTGGATAAACGTCCAGTCCTCATCCTTGTGTCTGTATCTCTTCTCTATCCACCTGTGTCCCCTTTCCCCTCCTACCCTACTTAACCCTCGAACCCTAACTGTATATAAGTGATGGTACACAGTTTACCTACCGATCACCCGCCGACGACATATCGTGTCCCTTGAGTCGTGCATGAGACACTAATGAAACTACCTACCCTACCCTCCCTCCCCTGTACACATATGTACATCGACTAAATGAAACAACGTGTCATCTTTGATTGTGTCGGTAACATTTCGTTGACGACGACGATTCAGCGAAGTCAGCACAGACTGAGACACGATAGGGTATCTGTCGTCGGGTGGTCCGAGGCGGTAGGGACCCTAAGAGGTCCGTTCTTGTGACCTCACCCAACGGTAAAGGAAGAGGTTACATACGTTCACTTCAGTGACTCAAAACAGGTTGAGAGTCGTTGGGGTACCTGACGTCGGGTGGTCCGAGGAGGTAGGTACCCTAAAAGGTTCGTTGATCTGAGGTTATTTTCTTTTATTTCTACTCATCTTAGGTATGGGAAGTGAGTCTGTTTCATTCTTTAGATGGTACTTGATATATCTATACTAAATCAGAATAGAGTAAATCAGAAAGGTAAATTGTGATCATTCCGTAGTTATAAAAAAAGTAGAAATGCCTGTTCTTCGATGAATTCTCTAGTTCATCTAACGGGGTTTAGTGTACCACTTATACACCGATCAGATATTAAGAACAAGGCCAGACACACTTCTGACACCGAAACGAAAAAGGTAGTATTGGGGACTGAACAGTCAGAAGCCAATTAATAGTGTTGTCTGACCGAACTGGACCTCAAATCTACTTAGCTAACGAGAACAAAAAGAGTGTCTCCCTGTGTCACCTCATCCGCTATCCAGTGACTTCAGTAGTTCTTCAGTTTTACGGGTCTCAAAGTTTAAACGAAACAAATGAACCCGTTTAATACATTGAAGAGATTCAAGGTAAAAGAAGTGGACATTTTATCTAATAAGTCTGTTAATTTACCTTTTTGTTAGACTATACTTCACGAACTGTGTGAGGGTCAACCACGGTAGCAGTCGTGGTGGTCACAGTGGTGGAAAATTTAATAAAGACAATAACGTTAAGTTTGAGGACGGATTCCACGTCCCGATTCCCAGGAGACGTACACTAAGACAATTAGAACCAACACTGGGTCAAAGAACACCTAACAAAAAAAGGACCTCGGTTCTGAGTCGAACGATAACGTGCCCCGTAACAATTAAATAAAGTCCAGAAATTCAAGTCCATTTCCCAGGGATAGCCATGAAATTTTTCAATCTTAAGTAGAATAGTCCATGGAGTACGATCGAAAATAAAGAAAAGACAATTAAAAATTAAATGAGAATTTAGAACTAAGCAAATTCATCCATTTGTTTTTTTGTGTGATTATAGTCTGCCGTATACCTTTAGAACTGAGTGTCGTACTCTCCCGACCTAGAAAAATGGGGTTATCGAAGTGTTTCTAACTCGTTGAACTTTGAAAAAGTCCCTGTACGGGAACTGGAGTAGGAATGGTTTACGGGTTAGAGAGTGAGTGAAAGACTGGTGAAGGAGACCATGAAGGTTGTGGGACCATGGTTCTAAGATTGACGGTTAAAGTCTAGAATTACTTTATAGATTAGAACTAGTGGCGGACAAGGACATTGGAAGAGTATAAAAGTGTCGAGAGGAGGGATCGAAGTTAACAAGTAATAATGGTAGTGTAGGAACGTTTATGAAATTGAAGAACCGTCGAGAAAGGAGAGAAGGATACAACACGAATGAACCGTTTCAGAGTTCAGATTAATTTAGTTTGATAGATGGATAAAAACGAACATGATTCATTGTAAACGTCCTTTTTTTTTTGCTTAAACGACTACTGACGAAAGTAGACTTTGAGTACCAAGGTTTAGTGTACCCCATAAGTTGTGACGACAAGTTGAAATGTAGTGAAGGGATCGAAAAGAGTAAAGGTTCTACCGATAAACTACCGAAGAAAAAAGTGGACTTTAGGAAACTGGAGAAGAACGGTTTTAGTGTGAGAGTCGATGACAGAAATGTAGTAACTTTCTGTCTCCTCGACGATCTCTCCTTGTGACAGAAAGAGGATGGAGTCGTCGATGTTACGGTGAACGAAGACAAGGATACTGGAGACGGAAGGGAAAAGAAGTGAGACTTTCTTTACGAAAGTCACGGTAGTTTTCGGTTTGGGAGGTGAACACGCGGTCCAGGGCAAGGGATTTCTAAGACGTTCGTGTTATATAGACTTTAAAATGTGAAAGGGAGTCATAAGAGTTAAATAAGGACAGAGGACTTACTAAAGGTAGTCGTACGTGTGGATAACATTCTAGTGGATATAAACGAACACATACAGGAGGACTCTTAATGTGTAAAACAATCGTCAAAAGAAACGAAGGAGGTACACACGAAAAGGGTACATCGTAAACCTTTTACATGTGTACCTCCTTCGTTTCTGTTAACGGTCGTTCTACGGATTATTAAGAGTCCTCCCCTAGGTTTTCATTCGTAACAACAAGTCGGCGACTCAGCACAGACTGCGAAGAGTTGGGGGTACCTGACGTCGTACGGTCCGAAGGGACACGAAGTCAGAGAGGTCCTCAAACGAGTTTCAGTGCAGGTAACTCAACCATTACGGTAGGTTGGTAGAGTAGGAGACGGCTTATCTTTCGGAGAAGAAGAGACATAATTTAGGGAAAAGAAATTTATGGATCTTACTAAAAAAAGAGAGGACAGGTTCACGACTGACACTATGCATACAGCTAGAAATAACAGAATTTTGAAGCGAGACAGACCGGAAAGAGAACCTTACAACAAAAAAAAAAAAGAGATAGAAATGTATTGCGTTCACTAATTTTCAGTAAACCGAACGTCGAATTCATCGTGAGGAAACACGTCGGGTAAGTGATAGTGCAATAGAATTAACACTATATGACAACTACTGATATATAAAAAAGAACAAATAAACGAGTGGTCTTCTACTCACTAGAGTAATAGATAAGTAAGGAGTATAGATCCTGTGACAACCTGTGGGTCTACCATAGGTTATTTATAGACACCTTATTTGTTTACTTTTGACTGGTAGTATATCGTAAAAAGGATCCTTATAGTCACTAACTTTAAAATCCAAGGAGTTGAACTAAATAAACAAATAAAAATTAACTTCCTATTAACGAAGTGTCATAACGTATCCAAATATGGTTTACAGTTGTACTTAGTCGGTAATTCCCTTTTAGATGATTCCCGTTTTCCGATAAAATCCAGGACACTCTCTATGTTTCAACTTAATCTCGAGTCAGGACGGAAACTCCTTGGTCGTCTCCTTTATTCCTTGCACTACGTATACACCGGCAACACATTGTATCTTACACCACAGTAATACGTGTACAATTTCGATGTCCTCAAGTCTTCGTCTGAAGACGAAGGTAAACCCCTATGTCTCTTCCAAAAGACTTCCTCCATTACAAACTTAACCCGGCCCTTCCTATCAATCCTGAATACGTACGTTTTTACCCACCCTTCTTGTAAGGACTCGTCGGTAATAGTTACCGAGTTTCACCTCCACTTCGTGTAAGTCTTATATCCTTTAAACTCTAGCCAAGGGAACCGACCTTTCATTCCACACTTTTCACCTCCTCAGATTCTACTTCCTGATATGAGTCTTTTGTTTTGTAGAGTTTATTTAAGGGTCTGTCCGTCCCCTAGATGGCAAAAAGTAACTTTTTGAAAAATAAGTCTATGTGTACGTCTAAAATTTAAATGAATTCCACCCATAATTCAAACGTCAATCTCGAGTAAATGCGATTTGCGGAACTCCGATATCCTTAAGACAAATAAACAATCCTCGGTGTGGTACAAAATGTAAGATTTACGAGACCAAGCTTAAGGTACAACACTTAGAGACGAGGGAGACTTACTCTTTGTCCGACGTACGTTTACGTATAAACAAGTATTACTCGAAAATTGTAGAGGGGAGAAGAGACCCCTACTTTAATCACATATAAGACGAAATCAGTACAGTCATTAGAAGGACCTCTATCGTCTTTTACTAATTTTGAATGAGATTTAGTAATAGTCGGGTAACTTTCTATAAGAGGAGAACTTGAAGACGAAAGGAGATTTTGTTGGGTCGGTAACTTAACTTTTCACAGACTCGAACTTCAAGTTTCTTGTATATTTAAAAGGAACTCCAAGAAATTGTAGATTATTATTTCACTAACAACGACATAATCAGTGGTGGTTATTAGTAGGAAGTTTGCACGTAAAAGGACGGAATAACACGATTTGTCTGACACAAGTCGTCAATATAATGTCACGACATAGTCAATTTTGTCACTAAGGTTCAGCCGATAAACAAATCTTACTATCTCCATCTTATCTAGTCACATAAAACAAAGGACATCCGAAAATACAGTGACCTATACTCATGAATATACGTACATCTGTTTTAAGTGTCGATTCTGAGTATCCAAAATTCAATTAGTGATTTCCAGTTCATGAGTGCAATTTTTTTTGGTGAATTTTATGTCATAGTGACCCTCACTACTATGGTTATTTTTTTTTTTCTTTTTTATGTCCAAGACAGACAAAAAAATCACGTCTTTTATCCCGTCCATTAATATATAAGTTTATGCACATGTAAAAGAGTACATTTCTACGTTTATAGTATTGTAGGTTACGTCCGCCTTTTCCTCCTAGTTCTGTTCAACCGATAAACGTACACTCTACGACTCAAAGGATTCAGGTCCCTTCTTAAGGTCCCTCAGTAGTTATGGTACCTCGAGATCAAAGGAGGAACTTTCGTTATTTGTACCAAGTACCAGAATTTTACTGGAAAATCTCTGTAAGGTAAGTAGTGAGAAGGAGAATCCGACATCACATCTATCCGATACAGAGACTACTAGAGGGTACAAGTCTTTGACATCCTTCAAAACTAAGAATGTTTTGTAATCGTTATTATCCGTTTATCCCGAGACACTTTCCCTCAGATAATTGTAGTAAATAGTATCTGTTTCGGGTAAAGGCTACTTAGGATCGTCCTCCTTTGATTTTTCTAGTAGTTTCACTTCCGGCGACCAACCTGGTGAAAAAATTCTTTTTTAAAATTAATCAACGGTTGTATTATAGTATAGGTTGACCCAAAATTAGGGATATTATTATAAAGATTAAAAAAAAACAACAACAACAACTCCTTGATCTAAGAGTGTCTTAAGTCCTCAAATTAAAGTTCAGTGTGTAGAGTAACTATTGATTTGTTTCTCAAATAATTCTACCTTTTTAAATCATACAAAATAAGGTAGTGTAATTAGGGATTTAAGTGTATAGACGGTAAATTTAATGTATCGATACTCAAACTTATAGACATTTGACCGTTATCCAATCTCAATCCCTTTCAACTGACGAAAAGGTCACAACAGTGAACTGTATAAGAAAGGGTTTCCTTTTGCTTTTGATTAATACGAAAAGTTTAAATGGTGTTCAGTGTAAAAATTTTATAAATAACCTCTTTGTAACACCCTCTATATATTTTACGGATTTGGTACCCCTTTCTCTATTCAGTCGAGTCGTTTCTCTATTTGTGTCTATTGTGTCTCATTTATGGACGGCCAAGTTAGAGTCAACAAAGCCGTAAATCCTTTTGACCCTGTTCTGACTCGAATATTTACCTTTTATTGTAGAATTTTTAAAGGTGGTCGACAATCCAAGACACTTATGTAATAGGGTAAGTGTGTTGTTAGAGAGTGCCTCTCATAAAACAGTAGTAAAGAGGTCTTCTCCTTAGACTCCGAAGTCTCTCAAATTCCTTGTAGGGTCTAAGGTGGGTCAGTCCGTCCCCGTTTCAACCTGAACCTTGGTCCACTCTAAGGTTTTATACAGACTAAAGGTCCTGTGTTAAAGGTAGAGAGGTGTGATAAAAGAAGGAAGGAAGGAAGGAAAAAGGGAAGTAGAAGGGAGGGAGGGAGGGAAGGAGGTGGGGTAGGGAAGGGAGGGAGGGGACTGTCGTATACCCTAGGATCAAGGGGTTGGTCCTGACTTGTCACCTTCGTGCCTAAGAATTGGCGACCTGGTGGTCCCTTCAGGGGACTATGATAAGAGAATCTGTGTTTAAAACACGTCAACTTTTCACATTTATTCAAACATCTTCTTCATCAAAATTTGTTGTCACTCTGTTTCGTACTCAGTGTAACAATTTCATGGGGGCTCTTTTGTACAGGATATAATGAGCCTTCAATTAGATTAAAATTCGTTAGGAAAAAATGGGGATTTTTGGTCAAGGGAATTCTGAAAGTAATCCGTGTCAAAAGAATCAGACTTAATTAAAAAACGACCCTTCATTGTTTTCCTGTAAAGAAACCACGACTTATCAGGAATTAAGTTTGAGAAGGTCTTATAAGTCCCTCGGAATAAGTTTAAATATGTTTTAAAACTAAGAAAAGAGGGAGTCCATAACTTCACTAGTAGTGTGTGTGTGTGTGTGTTTGTGTGTAAACAAAGATTTGTGTGTGTGTGAGTGTGTGTGTCCAAAGACTTAAAGGTCTTTGTAGAGGTTCAGTGAGTGTTTTTGTACATTTGCACTGGGTAAAGAAATATCAGTTGTTGTGTAGAGGGAAGGTCCTCCCGACGACTTTTAGAAAAGAAACTTTGATGAAACTGACTCTCGATTTAGAGGGGTCTGTCCGACTCCTCCTAATCTCATATATAAGGAAACCCATTGTCGGAAAGTCCCAGTTTCCTCCTATTCTCCTAAAAGTTTATTCCAAGACTACTTCTTCCGTAGGTCTTACTCACCAGATCCCTGTGTTGTAGATTGGAACCTCAGAGAGTTGGGGTCAGCTTAGGGTCTCCCCGAAGACGTCTTTCGATGCAGGAAAGAGGTTCGGACGACTTTATTTGAGACACGGGGAAAGTGTTATCTAAACTTACCACTTAATGGGGTAAACCTCCACCTTTTTCTCATCCTCTCGAAAAGAAAAGGGTGCTCCGTCGTAGAGACAAATATTTGCCATTACTTTAACTGTGACCATTTGACTAATACGATTCGTGCGACACATGCCTCGTGGTGACTTACAAAGGAAACGGACGAGAAACCCCAAATTTATCTTTGAACACTAAGACCCCTAGTCTTCGAGTTCAGGGTTAGTCACTTATTAAATAATTGGAAATTATTCAACGACTAGAGAAACATGGAGTCAGACTTACTGTTTCATTATTGGAAGAATCATTTAACAAAACTCTAGAGAATAACTTTCCTATTTATACATCATTAATACTTCGGAAAAATCGTTGTAAGGCTACTCCCTAAGGTTTCATTTGGGGTTACCTGTCCTTGACAAATAAACATAGTCCGACCTTTATTTGATGAAACTTTATCACTTCCTACTTCGTATCAACCTCACTCAACAACAACAAGGCAGTGATTCAGTACTGGTCGAGAAACACTGGGGTACCTGACGTCGTGTGGTCCGAAGGGACAGGAGACGACAGAGAGCCTCAAAAGAATTTGAGTACAGGTAACTTAACCACTAGGGTAGGTTGGTGGAGTAGGAGACAGAGGACGAAGAGGAGGACGAAAGTTAGAATGGGTCGTAGTCCTTTAACCTCACCATAAAGGATTATTGTTTACTATATCTTAGTAACTTTCGTTTTACATGTTCTTTTCGTTATCCATAACCCGTGACTGGTGTCGGATCACGAAGTCAATTTCCTCCTATTATGTAGTAGGGACTGGGGTCCCCCGAGTGTCAGACCTTCCTGACTGTCCGCGTGTTCGTTCATCCATGTTGTTCCAGTATATGTGTGGGTCGTGGTTGTGGCTCCTGTCAGTGGTTCATCATCTCGTACAGTCGACCCAAAAGTACAGGTTTTGGTTCTTAAAAGTTTGACAGTCCCTGGGATCTTTACAAATTATGTTGGGAAATTAATAGACTTCCTTCTGGTAAGTTTGGACTCTTTAATTCCCCGAACTTTTTTTATCCCCTTGTGTAGAAGTCTGAAGGTTAGATCAAGAAAGAAACAATGTGTCTAACTTTGGTTCAGTTAATCAGTCCAGATACTTTTTTTTATGACAGACTCGAAGGGACTACCGAGTCTGCAATTTCTTAGGCGGACGTTACGCCCTCTGAACCAAAGCTAGGGACCCAACCCTTCTAGGGGACCCCTTCCCTTACCATTGGGTAACGTCATAAGAACGGACCTCTTAAGGTTCCCGTCTCCTCAGACGTCCGATGTCGGATACCCTAGTGTTCTCAGTCTATGTTGACTCATGTGCACTTTTTTTATGTTATATGTATAACTCTATATGACTATAAATATATAGTATTATACACACATTCACAATACTTATATATACAATTTCCAGATACATTTCAATATGTAAGTATAGTTTAATAAATATCGTAATACACCATATATTTTCTATAATCAAATGAACGTTATAACATTCATTGTACTATTACAATGAATATTACGTAACATAATATAATAATATGTATCCACAATAGTAATTTCCCTCATCCATACGTTGTTTTTACAACGAACCGTTAGATCTCTCTTCAATGATCCGCTATTGGACCTAAGGAGTAAAAAAGGGTAATAACTTGGGACTCCTCTGTGGGGCAGAAAGACAAATTTAGTCCATGAAGGAGGAATGAGGGTCGTATTTACTGTCAAGGAGGCATTGGAGAGAACTACTGGAACTTAGTGAAGACCGACAATTGTCAGACAGGGGTAGGGTGTGGTGATCTACCACTTACGAACTGGTCGAGGAATTAACTCTTCGTCAGGTGTAGGAGTGACTCTTGGACTGGAAACCTTGTCCGTCCACGCATCCACCCCCAGGTGGGACGACATAAGGTCTATATTCTCCATTCTCGTCAAAGGAAGTACAGAGATCTGGAGAAATAAAGAAGTTGATATTTTACTATTTTTAACATGGACACTGTAACACAGAAACGTCCTAAGATCACATGCACCCTTGGTTCATGAGTCGTTAATATATCAGAAACATAAAAACATGTGATACTGACGAGTTATTTATAAACAATCCGGTTTAGTTTAAAATACAAAAGGAAGTTTATAAAAAATATACAGAGAGAGAAGTCAGAACCATAATAAGGAAATTAAAACAGTACGTCTTTGTCTAGTAAAAAAGATTTCGATAAAATTTAATAAATATAAGTGGAAACGTAGGAGGTTCTTTTGTTTGTCGGTCGACGTAGTCTAAAACGGTTGTCGCAAGAGAAAGAACAGTTGTGTCTCGTTGTTTCCGTTCGAGACCTTCAAGCGTTTTCGTCAAAACACCCAAAAATAAAGACCACCGAGTAGACGTCTTACTCTCTGTGTTTGTAGTTTACCATTGTACTTGGTGCATTTATTCCTTCTTTGTTTGACACCTCGAAGACTCAGAAAGAGTCACGTCTTTGTGTAGTTCATTTCCTTACTACTCCACGTTCTTACGGTTTTACTTTTTCTGGGGAACCTTTAAAGGTCTATTGTTAACCTTTTGTACCAACACCCAACGAAATCGGACTTAAGAGATTGACGGGAGTAAGACGAGAACTTAGAAGTGATCTCTGACGGAAGGGAGAGTCGAGACAAAAAGTGGAGAGACCTAGTAATATTCCGATTAAGGATAGTATCGGTGAGAGTCTATAACCCAACCGGTTTTTCAAACAAACCCAAAAAGACATGATAGAAGACCTTTTTGGGTTTGCTTGGAAAACCGATTAGGTGAGATAGTGTCAAGGTAGATGGTGGAGTCGAAGAAGTAGAGAATCTTAATAACAGACTCGTTTACTCGGACAGGACCGAGACGGAGATAGGGGTTCGGTAGGGTGACGAGGGGCGGTGGCGGCGTTCGGATATGGTGACAGTAGAGGGGAAGGCGAGTTCGGAGGACAGACAGAGAAAGACAACAACAATCCAGTGATTCGATACGGGTTGAGAAAACGCTGCGGTACCAGACATCGTACGGTCTAGGAGACAGGTGCCTTAAGAGGTCCGTTCTTATGACCTCAACCAACGTAAAGGAAGAGGTCCCCTAGAAGGACTGGGTCCCTAACTTGGACGTATAGGACGTAACCGTTCGACTAAGAAATGGTGACTCGGTGGTCCCTTCGGGCGGACAGAGAACGATAAGGACGGATAATGGTGGACAAGAGGTGAGCCGACGGCTACGTTACTATAAATTTAATATATCACAGAGGGATAATAAAGATAAAATAAATAAAAAATCTGAAAAATAAAACATAACCCCATGTCGACTACTTGTTACAACACTATCAAAGTCCACTTGTCGGTTCCCTGAGTCGGTATGAACACTTTCACTTTCACCGAGTGAGTTCAGGTCGAGAAACGCTGGGGTACCTGACATCGGACGGTCCGAAGAGGCAGGTTCCTTGAGAGGTCCGTTCTTATGACCTCACCCAACGGTAAAGGAAGAGGTCCTATAGAAGGGTTGGGTCCCTAGTTTGGGTCCAGAGGACATAACGTCCGTCTAAGAAATGGTCGACTCGGTGTTCCTTTCGTCGGCACAAATATGCACATAGGTAAGAGGGGGTTTGAGGAGAGAACAGGTCCGACGGTGTATTGTAACTGATCTTAAGGTACACGATATATCATCCAGAAACAACCAATAGGTAAAATTTATGTCGTCACACATGAACAGGGAGGGTATGAGGAATTGATAGTGAAGGGGAGTAGAAAAAGGGGATCGTTGGCATTTAAGTAAGACATTCGGATACTCAGAGAAAGACAAAACATTCAAGTAAAGACAGTAAAGAAAAACGTAAGGTATATATTCCCTACAGTATCCTATAAAGAGGAAAAGACAGACTGAAAGAAGTGAGTCATACTGTCAGAGATCCAGGTAGGTACAACGACGTTTACCGTAATAAAGTAAGAAAAATTACAGATTCATCACAAGGTAACATATATCATATATCATCATAAGGTAACATATATACATGACGTAGAAGGTAAAAAGACGACTACGTATAAATCCAACGAAGAACCAATAACATTTGTCACGACGTTACTTATAAGTCCACGTATACAGGAAAGTCTAATACAAAAAGAGGTCTATATGTCCTCTTTACTTTAAGAGGATATGTCCTTATCCTAACGTCCCAGTATACCCTCGAGACAAAAATCAAAACATTCCTTGGAGGTATGACAAGAGATATCACCCACATGGTTAAATGGAAGGGTGGTTGTCACATCCTCCCAAGGGAAGAGAGGTGTAGGAGAGGTCGTAAATAACAAACACCTAAAAAAGTACTATCGGTAAGACCGACTACACTCCACTAATAGAGTAACATCGAAACTAAACGTAAAGAAATTATTAATCGTCATAACTTGTAGAAAAAGAACACGGAGAACCGGTAGACACATAGAAGAAACCTCTTTACAGATAAATCCAGAAGACGAGTAAAAAACTAACTCAACAAGTAAAACTACGACAATACACAGTACATGACAACCATGTAAAGCCTCTGACTAGGGAACAGCCAGTGTAGTAAACGTTTATAAAAGAGGGTTAGACTCTCAACGGAAAAGTAAAACAAATAGTAAAGGGAAACGACACGTTTTCGAAAACTCAAGTTCATCCAGGGTTAACAAAAATAAAGGTAACAAGACCCTCTACCTAGCTTTTTCTATAAAGACACTAAATACAGTCTCTTACAAAACTGACACGAAACGAAATACTCAAATTATCACAGGTCAGAGTGTAAATCCAGAAATTAGGTAAAACTCGAATAAAAACACGTACCACAATTTCTTACTAGATTGTAGTAAAAATTTATAATTAAACTTTTATCTTCGTTTACCGAGTCTACCATTTCTTAGACAGACGTTACGTCCTCTGAGTCCAAAATAGGGACCCAATCCTTCTGGGACCTCTCGTTTTACCGTTGGGTGAGGTCATAAGAACGGACCCTTTAGGGTACCTGTCTCCTCGGACCGCCCGATGTCAAGTAATCCAGTGTTTCTCAGTCTGTACTGTCTCGCTAATTGAGTGTCTATCTTTTTGAACGATGGGACCGGAGGTTTCGGGATGTACTAGTCCAGGGGAAGACAAACTGGAGTCGAGAACAACCAAAAAGGGGAATAACAAAGGTCTTCAAAGAGTTTACGTGATTCTAGACTCGGGTCCCGAAAACCAGAGGACCGAAAAACGTACCGAGTGTAGAAACTATTAAGTTAATCTCGTATTCCTCCCCAAAACCAATCTCACAAGTATCCTCGTGGGATTTGATTTACGGAAAGGACCACAGAGTAATGGGAGTGGACTCAAATAAAAGAGTAATAGTAGATAAAAGACTTTACTTAATTATTCAATGTATAATTGTAACAAACACGGACGTGATCGGACATTCGAGAGACTTCACAATCGTGACCCCGGATGGATCTTGTTACGGATCGTGTATCATCCACGAGATTTTTTAAAAAAACTTACTTCATGTACTTTATAAACATCACAAAACATTTCAACATTATAAGTATTTCGATGTTTATAACTTTATGAACATTTTACGAATCTTCTCAAACCCGTAGACGTTTTCTTTAGCAAGAAATTTTTCATCAGTTAAACTTTATATTCTAGTCTCTTTTAGGATGGTTCTACCCTACTGGAGTTTATAGTCCGTTCCGTTTTTAGAGGTCTACAGTCATTCACCTTTTCTCCGGTGACTACTAAAGAGACAAATATAAGTAAGGACACACTTGACCTAAGGTGTGTCCGACATGATTTAAGATGGTCTGTTTACAAAAACATAGAATCTACAACTGGTCCCTAATTTAGACTATTGTCTCAAACGAGTCGACGCAGACCGCACATGACTCTGTCGAGGATCCGGTCCGGACTGAGACTACGACGACCATCTTTTGGTCTGCGAGTCTAGTAGAAGTTCTGGTTTCTTTCAAGCTAGGACCGTGGGTCTAGAAGAACAAAGTACATCCGTGAAGTCTCTAAATTGTCACTTCCGTAAACCCCTGTTACGTGTTTCTGAGTCTTTTAGTTAAAGATAGCGGGTTGCTAGTTTCTCGTACAAAAATGGTTAACACTCGGACGTTTGTTGTAAAGGAGGGGACGGTGGTGCAAACTTTCGAACAAGCGGGACTGTGCGTCCGTCTCCGATAAAGTTAAACGTAGAGACCTTCCGTTCGGACTGGATCTAAAGGAAGATCTCATCACAGGTACACTCCGACACTAAGAACACCGACGAGGGAATTCGGGACCATCTATTAATCGATGAAGAGTCCGACTCTGTCTCATTTTTCTTGTCCATTCCTTCTTTTTTTCTTTGCACCGGAACGGAGTACGATGGAGACCTTTGCCGTACATAAACAAAGAAACTGTTTTTTTTTTTTTCCAGAGGGTGCAGGAACCGTCTCTCGCGGTCCATCTGAAAGTACATGCTCAACCTTCAACAGACGTCAGGTTCTGGGTTCCTGACGTCAAGTCGCACACGTTCTAGTTTGTGTCCACGTCGACTCGACGACGACACGGCAAGTCGGTCGGTGGGACCTCTCTCTCGGTTCGCTTTCTAACTCCCCCCCTTTCGAAAAGTATAAAATTTTCTGTGACTTCATGATGACGGACCTCTAGACTTCATAAATTCCCTGGAGAACCTTTTACGGAAAAGTATTTTACAACCCCTATTCTACGGCTTAGTCTTAGTAAAGAAGTCTCTTCGAGACAAAAGTGGAGGTGGTGTCGGGAACGCCTTAGCCCCCCATTTTTATTTGGGTCGATTTTACACTCTAGGGTGTCGAAGCATTCCTCTCGACCTTTGAAGTAAAGTCACTGTATTAACGAACCCAGCGTACATGAGAAACAAGTACTTCATGAATAAGTGACGGACGATACACGGGTATCAACCACCCTTCGTTTTTAACTTAAAGGGAGTACCTCAGATGTCAGATTAAAGTTTTGTTACTTCCACGGAAACGGAAGAGCGAGGTCGACACCTCCCACTACGTTACGGTGTCCTAAGGAACGGACCGTACAATCACGGACGACGACGACGATTCAGCGAAGTCAGCACAGACTGAGACACGCTGGGGTATCTGTCGTCGGATGGTCCGAGGGGGCAGGGACCCTAAGAGATCCGTTCTTATGACCTCACCCAATGGTAAAGGCAGAGGTTACGTACTTTCACTTTTCAGTCTCACTTCAGCGAGTCAGCACAGGCTGAGAAGCGTTGGGGTACCTGACGTCGGATGGTCCGAGGAGACAGGTACCCTAAAAGGTCCGTTCTCATGACCTCACCCCACGGTAACGGAAGAGGCTACAATCACGGATCAATGTAGATTTCCTTGCCTTAGGATCAAGACAAAGAGGGTCGAAGATAATAGTAAGGAGATATAGTCGAAGAAGGGATCGTGAACGTCAACAATTTAAGTTTATGAAGGGAGTCCTTGGAAGGGAGGAACTAGGTCACATGAGGGCCTCGGGAACCCACAGGAAGTTCTACACCCCCTTTTCTTGTACCTATGACCGTAGTCTACCTCAGTCCAAGTCTAGAACCCTCAGAAGTCTCCGAATGGTGAATGTACGATACCCTGACATTTATCAATCTAAACTTGGTTACATGCTAAGAAGATCACATATTTAAAATCGACATGAACTTAGAACAAGGGTACATGTGGTTTTAATAAAAGAAAGTTGGTTGAAAATAACTCAGAAATTGAGATGAGTCCGTGGCCTTTATGTTTCGATTCACTCTACGAAGACTGGAACCTTTTCTAGTAACACCAGGTCACACCAATCACCTTGACTGTGACTGTCCTTGAGTGTCAAACGTCACACCGCACACATGCACACACATGCACACACGAGTCAACGAAGTCAGTACCGAGAAACACTGGGGAACCTGACATCGGGCGGTCCGAGGAGACAGGTACCCTAAGAGGTCCGTTCTTATGACCTCGCGCAACGGTACGGGAGGTCTCCTAGAAGGGCTGAGTCCCTGACTCGGACATAGACAATACAGAGGACTTAACCGTCCGCCCAAGAAATGGTGATTGCGGTGGACCCTTCGGACACCGTACATCCCCTCGTATCGGTTAAGACAGTAATACTCCCCAGTCACCCTTCCCGATCCCGACCCCTCTTCGTTCTAGTCCTTACTGATATTCTCGGTCAGGTCCAAGCTACGTACTATTCCCACGAGTCCCGACCACGTGACCCTACTGGGTCTCCCTACCCTACCCCTCCGTCCACCCTCCCCCCAAGTCCTACCCCTTGTGTGCATGTGGGCACCACCTAAGTTCAGTCACATACCGTTTTGGTTATGTTATAACATTTCATTTTATTTATTTAATTAATTTATTTTTTTACAAAATATTTCTCAAATAGAATACCTGTTTCACCTCTTCCTACGAGTTTCGTCTTCCTTGTTTCCATCTGACTCTGCAATCTCCAAGCTGTCGGAATTCATAAACCTTTTCTTGTTTATAAACTCAAACCTATGACGTAACTGAGAATGACACACAAAACGTCCCAAAATGGAATCAGTGATACAAATATTATCATGTATATGGCCGTCCAGACGTTAACAATTGAGTAAATGAATAAGTCGTTAATAGAAACTCATAGACGATACACAATCCGTTACTTCTTTCAAACCAGGGTAAGTCAAGTAAAGTCAGCGAGTCAGTACAGACCGAGAAACGTTGGGGTACCTGACGTCGTGCGGTACGAAGGGACAGGTAGTGGTTGATGGTCTTGAACGAGTTTGAGTACAGGTAGCTCAACCACTACGACAGGTTGGTGAAGTAGGAGACAGCAGGGGAAGAAGAGGACGGACGATAGAAAGGGTCGTAGTCTTAGAAAAGGTTACTCAGTCAAGAAACGTAGTTCACCGGTTTCATAACCAGGGTATACATATCGGTTTAGAGTATTAATAACAGATTGTCAATTTACTCATTATTAGTATTTTTATTAAAAAGTTTCAAAATGTGTTTCAAATACACTAAGACAAAATGTCCAGTTTTAGTTGGATCGTGAAAGGTCCTATGTAGTTAAGATCGTGTTATTTATATGAAACTCTGTCGGGACACGAATACATACATGATTCGATTCTCACTTGAGTTATCCATGGAAGAGGTCTCCCAAAGTGTCTTCTGGTTATTTTATTAATGGTTCACAAAAATATTCTACATCTTACAAGTCATTATCGTTTTTGGGAGAATGTTTATTGTTTCGGGGAAACCTTCACTTATAAAGATTAGTCTAACACCATAGAAAAGTTTGTTCTGTGAAGTTCCGGTATTCAGTTTACATATACGAAAGGTCAGAGGGTCACACTATGTTTTAAAGACGTTTATTCCTGGGTCTATAACAAGAACCCAGAGTGAATCTTTATTTGTTGGTTCCATAGTGAGAGGACCCGGACGTTAAAAATCTACAATTATCGAAGAGTACAATACAGTTGGACTGTGACCCCTCTACTACTGTCTACTGATACACGCACGATCTCTCCATCTTTACTGAGCAGCGGTTCCGTTACCAATAGTACTGGACTGAAACAGTAAATGTAACCATTCAACGTCGGCAGGAGGGTGGGAAGGAATGACGGATGGGGTTGGGATACATCTATCTGGAGTAAAGGACGATACTCGTAGAGATATCTTGGTCTAGTGATCGACGACAAATACGGATCACTCTCAGATATACCTTCTGAGACAGTCACTACTTACGAAGAAACATCAATAGTCCTCATGTCTCGTCTTCTATGGACGGAAGACCTGGAGTTCATAATTCTCCCTACACTCAACTAGACTCTCACTAAATTATTTGTGACTCACCTTGATCCTTTATCGGTACTGGGAGTCGATACTGGGTCTCGGTCTTTACTTAAAACAGAAACATTCCATTTGTCGGAGAGAGTAGACAGAACGTGGGATGAGCAGTACTCTAATCAACATTTCTTCCTTCCGAGTTTCTGTACGTGACACATTGGGGTGTCATTGGTCAGTTAAGAGTAATCGTTTGATTCAGAACCATTTCAGTGGGTCACACGAGGTATATATCGGTAAAGGGGAATTAAATAAGTGAATTAATAAGTAGGAGTCGTGAGTAAATAGTGAACGATACACAATTCGTGATACGATCAAAGACTTCTACGTCACTTCCTGAGAAGTGTAAATTTCTCTAGTTTGAAATCATCCTTTCCTTCTATTCATTTATATGTTGACATTATGTTCTCCTAGTTACACTAGCAAACAAAGTCGTTTGCAGTTAAACCCGTAGATGACACACGGTTTGCATACAGTCTGTTGCACTTATTTGAGTCTCTCAAATCATCTTTTACGTATTCCTTTCTTTCTGCATTCTCATAACGTTCAGGTACTTCACATAGAGTTACTATAACTCATATAAATCTCTACTGAGCTCTTCTGAATGATTCACTTCGTTGTGGACAAAGACAACACTCTACGTATCCCTAAGGAAGGACCTGACAATCCCCTCCCGAAGTCGGACACTTGTCGTATCCAAGACCTTTAGTAACGTAGTAAGTGGGGTCACCACTTTCATCTCCCTTGGTGATTTGGAACGAATACTTCCTACTTTGTAGGACTTAAGAGAAGACGTCTACTTCCCTTCCCTTCCAGAAATTTTACTCCTTTCTACATTAACATTAATATAAAATCTTATTAAAAAAGACTATTTTCCCATCTTCAACCTGACGTATCTGATAAGGAAGAGAGATGGGTGTAATTAACCAGGTCTCCAGTGACACCTATGAACTACTTTTATTAGTAAAAACCCTACCAAAATAAGACTTCGATTCTCTCCATAGAAGACATAGGAGAACGAAACGATTCAACCCAGTTGTCTCAAACCAAGACGTTACAGAAGACGATATATCTTGTTCGGGTAGACACCATTTTCTCTTCATTATGGTTCTCTTACAGTCCCTATTCTCTTTATCCCCACCTCCTTCTTTCTCTCTTTCGATCGACTTTAGTAAGAACAGACACTTACAATAACTCAGAGTTCTAACGAGGTGGAGACAAGGATTTAGGGAAAGACAAATTTACTAAGCAATGCACAGACAGTGAACGTCGATTCCCAGGACTGAGTAGATCTTTCCAATCTGAACTAACTACACATCTTTAAATCGTCGGCTGACTCTTATATTTTTCGTAAGGCCCGTCCTCCCGGTCGTAAACATTTTCCTGTCGCGGACACTAAAATATACCGCTCTTGTATCACGACACTTCCCTCCCCTCACCGTCCACCACTTCGACTTCTCGACGTCTCAGCACGTCCCTAGCCCCGTGGACACTGGAACGTCTAGGATGTTTCTCGACCCTGAAATAGGACAGTTAGTTGTGAAGAGTTTGAAAAAACCGGTCTCTGGGTAAAAATAAAGAATTTAAAAATAAGATAGTGACTGGTTAGTTTATATAAACACTTTGTGTCATTTTACTTATTAATCTTTTTTTCTTTCTGTGTTTTATGATCGGTTTAGAAATTAATACTCTAAGTTGACTGTATTTTAGTGAGAGAGGTGATTGATATGAATAAGAGTTAAAGACATGATTGGAACTACGTCTGACGTTCATTCGTGGAATAGTGTGACTCACTTCATTCAATCTGTTCCTATCTATGGTATACTATACCAAATATACACCTTATAAAAAAATTTTCCGACGTCTAATTAAATAGATGTTTTATCTTTATCTCAATGTTAACATCTTTTGTTTGAATGTCAGTGACCCTCCATTTCCCCTCCTCCGTACTTAATCCCCTAACCCTAACTGTATGTGTGAGATAATATATGTTTTACCTATTGATTATTCCTGGAGGACATATCGTGTCACTGAGATAGGTTATGAGACATTACTGGATATACTCTTTTCTTAGATTTCTTCTCATCCATATACATGTACATATTAACTAAGTGAAACGACATGTCGTCTTTATTTGTGTTGTAATATTTAGTCGATATGGAGTTATTTTTAAAAAAAATTCCTTTAATTGTCGAACGTCAGGTTGAGATCAAGTATCTTGTGTGAAGTCAATGTGTTCCCCTCTACCGCCCTCGGTGACTTTACCAAGTTCGTCTTCACGACTTTGCATTCAACTCGAAAAATCTTACTGACATAGGTCTCATAGCTAATTGTCTCTACAGAAGTCTCCATGTAATGGTCGAGACGAGACTTAATACTATATAGGGTAGGTTCTAAAAGAGTTCTGGAAAAGACACTTGGGTGTCTTCCGTAGTGCTATTTTCTGACTACTGTGTGCAACAATCTGGAACGATTCTAAAACTTACAGACTCAATCTCAAACTAACAAAATTACCAATGTCCATGGGTTCGACATTACCTTACTCGACTGAAAACTTTTACGGTGAACTAAGAACTGTTACCGTCATCTTTCTCTTTATTCTCTACCTTTCCTCCGCACACACCCACACACACCCACACACGTGTGCGTGCACACGAGCACACACACATGTCCGTGTACAAACGATCTAGATCGCGTACCTCAGGATCACTTTTGTTTACACAAGAGAAGAGTTAAGACGAAAATTAGTCGGACTGATCTTTTCGGTAAATCAGTGTACACAACCCCTCTTTCTTCCTACGCGTGGTACATTCAGAAAGTCGGGACTAGATTTACATACACAGAAAGAAAGTCCTGACTCTTTACGCCTGTCAACCAAACGTAGGGATCATAGACCTATGAACTTTGTTTACGAAGGAATACGCCCTTCGTCATGGAGTTTTACCGGTGAGACGCAAGAATCAGTGAGTCGGTACAGACTGAGAAACACTGGGTGACCTCGCGGGGGTCGAGGGGACAGGTACCCTAAAAAGTCAGTTCTTATGACTTCACCCAACGGTAAAGGAAGAGGTTTAGTGAGTCATATCATGTCAAAGTAATTTCAATGACAAATAAGATACCGTATATAAGATATAATCTTTATAACAGACTTCCCGTTTGTTTATGGGGTTCGGGGTCTTCGACTTCGTGTTTAGAAGAACCTCACTTAAAATTTCTCAATAAAAGTTTTGAGACGTCCATTGTCCTTCTCAAAAAGTGTACCCCAATAGTGTATTGTAAACAGAACATGTCTTGAGCATTAAGTCACTTTCACTAGGGAGACGGACTGAGGAGGAGGAGGGGAGGGGGGGTTTACGACTGACTAAAAGAGTTGGTGTTCGGCAGTCTCTATAAAAACCTCAGTAGAAACTCCTACTAGAACTAACTCAATTAGTTAGTTAAAGGGTGTCACAACTATCAGACTGAAGGGTGATTTCCGTAATCGTCCTTCCATGTATTAATCTGAGGGCCGTGTGTCCATTTGATGTGATAATGTGAGCTTATGTGTTAGACGAAGAGTCTTCAAAACTCAATCACCTAACAGACCTTTCTAAAAGTCCAGTGAATTTCAATTTATATGTTTTGTAATCATTATTAGTGGTGGACGAAAAATACCCCACAAATAACACTCGATGTGTTGTACGATTTATAGACTTACATAATCTAAATAATAGACTAATTTAAAATTGTCATTGAGGCAATTCCTTATAAAGTGATAGTTGAGGAAAGATGTCTATCCCTTTAAGTTTATATGTCTTTCTACTCGTTTGAGCGAGTTCCACTTTTGGGATGTTAGATTTATCTTTACGTAATATTTAATACTTTGAAGATTCAGTTATCTCCTCCCTTTATTCACCTATTTCTTTTACTTTGTCAGATTATCTTCCGTCTTTTTTCTTTTTTTTTTCAAAAAAATTTTTTTCGGATTTTACACTAAACTCTTTATTTGAACATAACTAGTCACTGTTAATATTTACGTATATCTCTCTAGATATAAGAAAATCTCTGTGTCAATTTATATTACTGGAGGTTTATAACTTTATTTGATAAATTTTTATATTTTTATATTTGATAAAATATTTATATTTTATGATTGGATTTATTTCGACTATACTGAGATAATAATCTTATAACGAAATTTTAGTCACAATCTTTATTTCTTTTAATAATATATTATCACTTTCTTTACCAGGTCGTATTTATATATATTCCACATGTTTTCCATTCTAACTTTGTACCTTTTTAATTTTATTATCACTTCTTTTAAAGGTGTTGACTTTATATAGTCAAAAATCAAATTTTCCCAGTAGTTCCCAGACTGTGTTACCTGTATTGTCTGGGTGTGGTGTCACGAAATATCTCTTTAAACTCTTGCGACCCCTGTTTCTCTTGTAGGATATTTAAAGGTCTTCCTGTATTTTTCAACGTCAATTTTTTAAAATAGTTTTCTTTCCGACCATTGATCTTCCACTACCTGTTCATGGAAGTTTTTAGATTTCCCTTTAATAAAAGTTGAAGTTCAAACTTCAACTCGGTTTGACAGTTAATTTGTAGTCCTATCTGATTTTTATAAAATTCTGTATGTTTTAAAGTTCTCTGAATAAAGAGTACGTTACAACGAAACTTTTGATGACCTCCTATACAAAGTGTTTTAGATTCCTCTTTTAGGCCCCATTTCTTGTGTGGTCTATGTCTTCTAGTCGTACCCTTCATATATTTTCATATGTATGTATGTGTGTGTGTATATATATGTGAGATATTGTTCATATATTTTCCATTCGTTTGTTCTGGTTTAAGTAATAAGTGATATCCGTTTTGTTTTTCACTAGTATTTACCGACTCGACACTCATAGTAAACGTATCAGTGTTATACATTCGTCAATGGCAATTACGACTGTTTTCCTACTATACTCTTTTACCCTCTTACACATGCCGAGTACTTCCTAATTTATAGATCTCTTGGCTTACAGAATGTCACCATTAAGTTATCATTTCGTATTTTGATTTTAACATTCCTTACCGTTAAGTTCCTACAATAAAACTTTGTACCTCAATTTATTGTTTTATTAGTCTATTTCCTAATTTTAAAACGGAGACTTCTTCCGTTTCTCTCCTCTACTTGTAGTAGAAAACCCAGGATCTCTCAGTGACTTCAAAAGTCGTCCCCAGATTTACTAGTCTAAACACAGAATTTTTTCTAGGGACGGTATTTTGTCAACTACATGTTACGCACTGGACCTAATTTTATGAGTCCTACCCTTATCGTTTTTACCTACTTGCACTATCTCCGAGTCCTGGGTCAGAGGTCGTCACAAAGAGTTGTACACCAGAGGTTTAATTTCGTAGTGGACCTTTACACAGTGTTTGGGTCTACGAGTCCGGAGTAGGCTCCTTGAGATTCCGACCCGTGTTGTTAGACGGGTGATCCACTAAGACTACGTACGATTTTAAACTCGGTGACTCGACACCCTTACCCACTAACTAACCTACAAACACAACTTCTTCTTCTCTTTCCTCCTATTACAGGATAAAGACCGAACTCGTTGACCCGTTATTTCTCCGTTTATTTCAAGTTCTATTTGTTACGGGTTCACGAAATATTCGCCTCAATATGTGTGTCGGGTGACTATAGACCCGTCCCTGGGTAAGTCAGAACTCGTCAGAGACTTGTTGTCACATATGGAAGGTTCGGGTACTTTTACGACCTCCAAAATGTGGCAGAAAGTACAAACTGAAGGGGGTACGATCGAAGTCAACTTTCAGTTAAAAACAAAATAGTGTTTATCGATACTTCGGCCTTAGAAAATGTTAAGGATAAGGCTACACCCAAGACTGGACGACGATTCTACGGTGTACCCTTTCTCAAATTTCTCCGTCCTCTAACAATTACTGTCAAAGGTCCTTGAACTAGAGGGAAGAAAGTTACCAGACAGAACCCGAAAATTTCCATAGGGTATTTAGAAAAGACCGGGTCATTGAAACCCCGTGGTTCCTTACTTGTTACTTACTTATTTATTAAATAGACAAAATCACTGATCGGGTCCAAAATCTATTGTTTAGTGATTTTCTTAATAATAATAGTAAAAATTTCGTGTCATGTTATTCGTAGAGACTCGTACAGTGTAGTAAGGACCTATGGTCATTTGGGAGGGATATGTAAAAAAGAGAGACGAAGTAGACAGAACGTGTGGTTACGGTCTGAGTAGAAAACGTTTGGGGACCTTGTGTTTATTGAGTTATTACCTCAAAAACACCGAGAAGGGAAAAGACTTGTGTCGTAATTTTACCCCCCACCCCCATACAACATACAGGATCGTCCACTCCTCACCCGGAACTACTTTTGAGTCACTTAGTTATTTTTCTCTCTTAAATTAAGAATCGAAAAAAAGAGAGAATGAATGAACTTTTTAGACAACCTTTTTAGATTTCTTTCCAACCAATCCTTTCACGACACTCACAACCTTTAAATATACGTTCATATTATACCCTGCACACGTGGACTTTCTGTAAAGACGGAACCCACTTAACTAGTTCGTACAACGTTTTCATGCTTCATCTGTTACGGACCCCGACCCCAAGACCTACGGTTCCCCTCCTCCGCTTATCCCTTCTTCATCTGTCCCCGGTCCGTCTCTTAGTCCCGTCTCTCACCTCTGTAAGGAAAACTGAGGAAAACCCCACTAGTTCCTCGTTGTACGATGACTGGCAGCTTCCTGTCCTTTACGTCGAAACTCGGTCGTCGGGAACCCTCAACTGGTAGGGTCACCTGGAGTACACAGTTGAGTCGGAGGGTTCCCGAAAATGGATACCTACTACCCGCCACATGAGGACTCTCCTCGGACCACTGGACGTGCAGACCTAGAAGAGTGTTGGACACGAAGGACGTCTAGGTCGGAATAACCGAGTCTGGTAGATATGAGTTTATGTACTTCGACTGAGATTAGGGAAATCGAGACCAGGAGAGGGTGAAAAAGGACCCGGGGCACTTAGAAAAAGGGGGAGGGTCGATTCTCTCCCGAACTAAATAAATAAACCAACACGGCTCAGAATCAACATCATACGTCCTGGAAAGAAACGCCGTACACCGTAGATCAAGGGACTGATCCCTAGTTTGGTACCGGGGGATGTAACCCACGAGTCTCAGAATCGGAGACCTGGTGGTCCCTACAGGGTCTCTCACAAAAAAAAACAAACAAAAGCGAACACGGATTTTATAAAAAGGCGTTTAAAATGGACAAGGAATTCAAATAAAAAAGGCAATTTCAAAGTGGGAAAACTCTGGATTTTTCCGTCTTTTACAAGAAATAGAAGACGAAAGACAATTGTGGAAAATAAAATCCTTGACTCCGTTCGTCAATCGAGCCTGGTCGTGTCAAAGAACTTACTCCCCTTCACTTTTGACCCCTTTTCGTTAGAGATGTTTTTACTACCAATTCTAACTCGACTAAGTATAACTTAACGACTATAAGTCGGGAAAAATGAATGTTCTATAACTAAAGTTTAACAAATTATAAAATTTTGGGTAAGGATGATGTACTTCCATATAAGTTTTCGGAAGTGATATCATCGACATTATTTTAGTGATCAAAATTTTTTACGTTGGGTTGTACACGTTTGATACTGGTTGGGTCTATTGTATAATTTTTCGTCTCTATAATGAAACGGTTGTTTCCAGGTAGATCAGTTCCGACACCAAAAAGGTCACCAGTTCATACCTATACTCTCAACCTGACACTTCTTTCGACTCGTGGTTTCTTAACTACAAAAAATTGACACCACAACCTCTTCTGAGAACGTTCAGGGAACCTGAAGTTCCTCTAGGTTGGTCAGGTAGGATTTACTCTGGTCAGGACCCGCAAGTAACTTTCCTGACTACGATTTCGACTTTGAGGTTATGAAACCGGTGGAGTACGATTCTCAAGTGAGTAACCTTTTCTAGCACTACGACCCTCCCTAACCCCCGTCCTCCTCTTCCCCTACTGTCTCCTACTCTACCGACCTACCGTAGTGACTGAGCTACGTGTACTCAAACCCACTTGAGGTCTTCAACCACTACCTGTCCCTCCGGACCGCACGACGTTAAGTGCCCCAGCGTTTCTCAGCCTGAACTGACTCGCTGACTTGACTTGACTTCTTAATTCTTGGACAATCAGATTTTCATCCCAATTAATTCCATCTTAATTAGTTCCTCTTAAAAGATCTTCTTCACTTGAAAGGACCAGAATTTTATCTCAATACCCGATTACCCTTTTCAGTCCCGTGTCATCCCCGTCCTCACCGGAACGAAAGTCTCCGTTTAACTATCTCACTCTTTTCCCTGAAACATAAATAACGATAGTTTTCTACACCAATCCCCTTAAGGGACTACTAGGTCACTAATCCTAAGATGAGAGTAACAGTTCCCGGGTCCAAGTTAAGGGTCATTCCCTTGATTCTAGGGAACTCGTAATTTACCTCTTAGTTTCTGTACTAAAAGTTGGGGTTCAAAGTATGTTACTCGATCCTTTCGAGTCTTTTGAGCAACACACGTACACACGTACGATTCACCGAAGTCAGCACAGACTGAGAAACACTGTGATACCTGACATTGGGTGGTCCGAGGACACAGGTACCCTAAGAGATCCGTTCTTACGACCTCACCCAACGGTACGGGAGGAGGTCCCCTAAAAGGGCTGGGTCCCTAGCTTGAGTCCAGAGGACGTAACGTACGTCTAAGAAATGGTGACTCGGTGGTCCCTTCGGGGACCTTTCGGGTAATCTGAAACATTTAGATATGATCACACTCACACAATCAGTGAGTCAGTACAGGTTGAGACGCTGGAGTACCTGACATCGGACGGTCCAAGGAGGTAGGTACGTCTAAGAGGTCCGTTCTTATGACCTCACCCATCAGTAAAGGAGATGACTTTTTTTTCTTTTCTATTATTATGGAGGAAAACGGGGAGTGTGTCCCAACAACAGTCCTAGGTTATTTTAGTACATTTCTTGATATTTTGACGTTCTTAAAGAAATAAATCTCATTGTCGAAAACTCCGGAGTAAATCCGTAACACACCGAAGTACTTATAATAACTATAGTCTAAGTCTTTTCTACTTTTATTTGATCCGAGTAGAAGTCTACGGGTTCTTTACAGTTATTGTAAAGTTAATACTCACTATTTTCTCTTTGTACTCGTTTTGGAGTCTAATAATGGGGTCCGAGCTCGGACTATTTGTACGCGGACCACCCCTTTTCATTATGTCACACTACCAAAACGAGTGCTTAAAGAAAGGGGACAAGGAGAAAGAGAAGGGGAAAAAAAAGAAAAAGAAAGGAGGAGGAGGGCGGTAGAGAGGGAAGGGGAAAAGAGGGGGTAGAATTAAACAACTCGTAGTGTACTTCAGTCTCAGATCGAATTCCTGCAATATGTTAACGAGCGAAATTAATACATAATAAGAGAAAAGTCGTGAGAAAGGTAAAGTACTCGATCGGACAACACGACAAATGAAGTTTTACATTATATAAATTACCCTTCAGGTAGAGAAGGAGGGTGGTTTCCTGCGGGGGTGGGACGGTGTGGGACACCCAAAGACGTCAGTCATCTTAACAGTCCCAGGCCAAGACGTTCGGACTCAAAGGCGGGGGAGTCCCTCCGAACCGGACTCGAGAGTCCGTGACCGGACCGGCCCGAACCGGGCCCAGGGCAGGAGGTGCCGACAGGACACTCGGGACACCCGTGGGGACGAAGACACTCCAATAGAGTGCTTCGGGACCTGTGTCGGAAGAGGCACAATAAAGAGAAGGATGGAATAAGTTGGAAAGTACAATCACCGTCATTGTCAGAGAACCTACACCCTCCGGTAGACACTCCCCGATTAACTAAAGGGAGGCAGTAAGGTATAAATAAAAGGAAGGGGAGCGGAGGTCTTCGTACGAGACTTGGTTTCCGGTACCGTCGGCGTCGTCGAGTACGACCGTCTTAGGACGAAAATAATAAAGAAGGGACCGTTGTCAATAAATAGGTCGAACAGTTCACTGACTCCTGTAGCGTTCCTGGTAGACAAAGGGAGACGGACTTAGGAGAGTACGTCAAACTGAGGTGCAAGTCCTGGTAGAGTGGTCGTGTCGAGTGTAAAGGAGACACACAGACGTGGTGGAAACCGTCCTAAAGAAGAGAACCCAACCGTAAAAGTGAAGTGTGAACGAGTAAACTAATCGTAGGAAGAGGCTATAATTGACAAATCGAAGGTCGTTCGGAGAGAACGAATCGAAGGGGAGGTAGGAACTTCCCCAATGAAAGTAGTGTAGAGACGACTATAGTAGAAAGAAGCCTCGGTTTGCGACACCCAAATTGGAGGACTCTTCGAGAGAGACGGGAGGGTGAAGAGGACGGGCCCCAGAGTCAAGACCGAGAGAACAGAAGAACGTACCTCCCGACTTTGTCGGACAAGAGGAACGTCTGTACGGATTGGGAGACGTTTGGTGAGACGGTTCACTAAACGGGTTTTGTGTTCCGCAAGCACCGGGACGAGCCAAAGTCAGGGAGTCCCTAAAAGGGTGACTCGAGTCCAATTCGGGTAGGTGAAACCGGTACTACGTGTACAGAAAACTGGAAAAGGGAGACGAAAAAGGAGATCGTCGTAGAACACAATACAGGGACATAAAAAAAAAAAAAAAAGAAGAGTGACCTTTTTGGGACCGTCACTCAGACTTAACCGTCTCCCTCTAGGAAACGGTTTAGACCCCCGTAGGAACTACCAGTGCCAATCCCCGCTTTCCCCCTGAACGGAGACCATAGATGACCTATCTCCGGAGCCCACGACGATTTATAGGACGTTACGTATCTTGTCGATGTGTGCTGTTTCTTAATCGGTTTTACAGGCAGCACGACTCCGACTCTTTGGGACGAGATCGGTCTGGTTGGAGGTACCTCAACGGACGTACGTGACGGGAGACAACACGAGGTAAAAAAAACGGGTCACTGGAAACGAGAGGTCACGCAGGGAGAGAGGGTGGTAACCGGACAACTACAGGTTAGTAGGAAGTTCCGAGCCGTGTTCCTAACGGAACAAAACTAAAGAACTGGGACGTGTTATAGACCTCGGGGAGAAGACTCGAAAATCACTGAGGTTTTAAAGTCCGTTTCATATAAACATCCTATAGACGATTCCTGGTCCTGTTACAATCCAAAATTTTAATTCTATCACTCGTTTTAATCGGAACAGTGACGTAACTATTCGAGTTGTTAGACCACCACCTCTGTCTTTCAACAGTTTATTTGTGTGTCTATTTACACGATGAGTGGACGGACTCGAGGAGAGGAGAGAAACACCTCTCTAGGGACTGAAAGTAAAATAACAACTCAAAACAGAACTCTGGATCCCCAGAGGGAATCCGGACGAACTATAACCGTTTCAAAAACGAACGAACTAAAAACTAGTGAACTAAAACCCTAGAACACAATATAGAAGAATCTTTGGAGAGAACTTGTTTGTCTTAAGTTTAAGACAGGGTAACACGGGGTCCGGTAAGGGTTGCCCGGACGGGTAAGGGTAGTAGGGACGGGGGAGAGACGTGGGTGTCAGGATAGACCAGTGCCGGTGCGGACGGACCAAAACTTACGAAGGGGGAGGGGAAGTAAGAAACCGACAAAAGGAAGAAGACAGTTCTGAGACGAGTACACGGTGGAGGACAGGTGTCCAAGACTTTTGTGTTACTAAAGGTGACATACACCCGAGAGAATGGTGTACCATGTATAAACATAGAGGTCGTGAGTCATTTCTTTTTACCATTTTTCGTATCAAAGACTTCAGACTATCTACACTTCAATGAATTAGGAAGTTTCGGAATTAAAGAAGTAGACTTGTTATTTATATTCAAAGAATTCAAAGAAATTCTCGAATACAGATAGTGTATTCAAAGACTTTACTAATTTATTTCGTTAGGTACATTTTACGGGTCGTATCATAATTCCTGAGTTATTTACAATTCCAATAATGATAGAGATTGGTATAACATCCGATATATTTCCTAAGACATCGAGAGGGGACCAGATTGACGAACGGGAGACTCCTATCCGTGACATCAAATAAGTAACGATTATCGAGTCTCTGTTCTTTTCGAACCTATCATCTACGGACAACGTATAAACTGAGTCCCTACCCTTAGGTTAACGTTCCAGAGAGGGTGTCGTCAATTTATGAATTGTAATTAACTCGAGAATGATGTATGTCGTCGTCCACCCATTTGTGTGTTTGACGGAGTGACTTAGGAGTATTAGTGGGATCCTCTAACCATGGGAATAATGAAGGGTAAAATGTCTTTTGACCCCTTGTCTCTCTCTTTGTCGGACGGGTTCCAATGTGTTAATCGTTCACCGAAACTACGACCCTCCCTAACCCCCGTCCTCCTCTTCCCCTGCTGTCTCCTACTCTACCGACCTACCATAGTGACTGAGCTACCTGCACTTAGACTCACTTGAGGCCCTCAACCACTACCTGTCCCTCCGGACCGTACGACGCTAAGTACCCCAGCGTTTCTCAGCCTGCGTTGACTCGCTGACTTGACTCGACTTGACTTCACCGAATAAATATTTTGTGTCTCTTAAATTTAGTAATCTAGAAATGATTTTTAAATCGATTATAAATAAAAAAAAATTAAAAAAAATCAAAAAATAAAAAAATTAAAATTTTAGAAATTAAGAATGTACACAAGGGACTACTACATCATGTTATCTGTGTTTCTTCCTAAAACAGATCTACATCTACTACATTTTATGACTGAAGAGAGGGTCTCGGTGGTTTAATAACGTTCAAAGTCTCGGGGAGGGACATTCTGAGTCATCCCATATCCTACCGCCCTCCACAAAGAAAAGATTAGGTTTGGTCTGTAAGTCTGTTCCGTTGACGAGTACAAACGGGAGAGACAAAAGTCTCTAGAAGATATGATTACACCCCTTATACATTTACTCTCGTCCTCTCTTAATCTCTCTCTTCACACAGTGTTGTCCTTTTAACTCTCTTTTTCCCAAATAAACGTCTACTTACTCCTGGGTAGTTCATCTCAGGGATTTGTCCCTACTGAGACAGGGGATTATTATGTCCGGTGGGTTGACGACCCAAAAATGACCCTTCAACCCCTCTCTTCAGAATTATTTCACAGAATTTCTTCGTCAGAGGCACCGTAAAGTCAGTATCCATCGAGGAGATGGTCCTGAAAGGTCTCGTATTGAGTCGGCATTTCTCCTTTTAGGGTACCTGCCTCCTCGGACCTTCCGACGTCAGGTACCACAACAACTCACTCTGTGCTGACTCGTTGAAGTGAAAGTGAAAAGTGAAAGTACGTAACCTCTTCCGTTACCGTTGGGTGAGGTCACAAGAACGGACCTCTTGGGGTCCCTGCCCCCTCGGACCACCCGACGGCAGATATCCCAGCGTGTCTCAGCCTGTGCTGACTTCACTGAATCGTCATCGTCGTCGTTTCTCCTGGGTCTCTCAAGAATTTTATGGACCCGAGGTTTCCGTGGGTAAATTTAAGAATTAAAATCGGTTTACTCTTAATAAGAACGTGGGTTCATTTCACTCGACGACTCAAAGTGTTAAACGACAATCTCTTTTGACATTAATTAGAGGCTTTTCAGTGACCCTACATTTTGAACGTCACATCGTTCGTTTACAATAATTTCGAAGAGGTCACCCACTTACTACGACGGTGGAGGAGGATCCTGTGTCAAGACCCCAGGTCCGACATCCGAACCCAATGTCCACTGTGACATATTACTCCAGAAAGTCGGATTGGACCACTAACCTAGAGGGTCGAGTCCCTCCTGACTATCGAGTCCATATAGGGGTTTGGATAGTCTTTTAAAGACTTCCCCCTCGGAGTCCCTGTATGGACAAGTTATCCGACTTCACAGAGTGCGATAATAGTTGAAGGAAACAAGAAATGAAAAGACTAACTCCTCTCACTTCCAGTGTCTCTGCGGTCATTTCCTTTGAGTCACCTTTATTACTCGAGAGGCTTCACCCCCACTCCCCCTCGCACTCCGTCTATCTCTTCTTTTCTTTGTGAACCTAATACTTGGACTCTTTTTCTAACGGGTTCGTCGGAGTTAAAGTAATTAAACACCCCTTCTTCCTTACATAACCCTTCCTCTGTTTTCCCTTGGTGGACTGGACGTTTATTAGGTTTTCCTTTTTATTCAATTAACAAGCACCTCCGATAAACTAATATATAAATAGGAAATTTATATATAATATAGTGACGAACGTTACGTCATCCCATCAAGAGGTTTCTACTTAACCCTGTGTTAAGTGTTACTCCCTCTTCTGTACGGCCCGTCTGTTTTCGTCGTCTACATGGAACATATCTAATATTATATAGTTTGGTATATACTAGTAAGTTACATGTCGGAAGTTCTTGATTCTTTACTTTTTGGTTTAGACTAGGACATACACGTAAGTTTAGAAACTATTAATTTTATGTTATTTTATAAGAATTGTACCCTTGATTGACTTCTCAAACTTTAAGGTCCAAAATAAAACGTATGTCTTCAAAGAATTTAGAAACCACTTACTACTTACTTAAAGAAACCAATAATCTCGATACGAAACATCAAATTGACTTGGTGTTCAAGAAATAATACTGATAAACATCATGTATAATGAATAATGTATGAGTTGAAATGTGGTTATCAATGTATAATATTTACGTCATCTATATCGTATACTGTATATTTATATACCATATTGTACAGGTATGATATACTAATATACGGTACATTAATGTATATGTAATGTATATCATATATAGTTTAATATGATCGTTTCGTGGTTGTTGTCTCTAAAGACTGATTTTCAAGAGATCAACTGTCTTAAAACCATTCTCCCCAATATAAAAATGGTAACCTGTTCGTTCACCGAACTTACTAGTCCCTTAGACCCTTCCACTTAAAATGAGGTTCTAAATACACGACTAGGGTTAATACGGACTCTTGGATTGAGGAAGTCATAGCTATCTGAGTGAGAAGGGACCTTCGTAGTGAAAAACCGAGACTTGGGTTAATAGGAGGTATCAAGTCGGAAACGAAGGTAGAGTCTCGAGCAGGTCTGTTCACGAAAGAGACCCTATGTAAATAAGGGAAAATTCATATTTGTTTTACTTAGCCGTTAGTCTTTCTGTCGGTCCCATACTAATCGGTCTCACATGTCCTATTTGTCGCAAAATCAAGGGGTGTACAACTGTTTTAAATGTTATAACGTTTAATGTTTTAAGTGAGACCCAATAAGTCGCCTTTAATTGTAATTTATGACTCGTGGTATTGAAATGACGGGAGGACCGGTCTCAACATGTAGGTCTACCGTAACTAAGTAGACCATCATGTAGTAACACACGGAACGCCTCGGGAAATAACCCCTAATAGTCATCGTCGTGGACCGAGGGTATAAATAAGGTTGTCTCGAGGACAACATTGGTATTCTGGGACTACACTCTACTACCATGACGGAGTTCGTAATCCTACCACAAAGTCAGGGACAAATTTTGGAAGTTTGTTTCGTTTCTGTCACCCTTGAGT
The DNA here is from genome assembly GCA_006410555.1 of Capra ibex. Classification (NCBI taxonomy): domain Eukaryota; kingdom Metazoa; phylum Chordata; class Mammalia; order Artiodactyla; family Bovidae; genus Capra; species Capra ibex. The sequence goes on along the minus strand of SJYO01049755.1, from coordinate 25,271,762 downwards.
GACCTATTTTGACCTACCTTGTCCTGGTTCGTACGCTAGTTCACCCGAGTAGGTAGTCATTGCTCCGTCCTCATCCTCTCTCCTCTCTCCTTTCTCTACTCTGTCCTACGAACATTCCGTCCGTTCCCCTCCTTTTCCGTCCTTCTCTAACATTTTTCCTGTTCCCCCGATTCTTTTTGGACAAGACCGTCCGTTTCCTCTTTTCCGGTTCTGTCTCCCCCGCTCCGTCACTACGGTGTCATCCCCCTCCGGTCTCCTTGTTCTGTCCAAACTGAGTCGGACGGGTGTCCCTCGTTCCGACCCACGAGGAGACGTTCGCGTATAGATGCACACGTACGCACGGGCCCGGCGTCGAACAATTGTATCGTCCTCTGTACCCCGACCACCGACACAGGTTCGACCACCACTGTCATCCCCCTTAGACTTTCACTCTCGTAGGACTTTCATTGTCGTCATGTTATTTTCGTTTCACCCCTGTTCAAGATATACAAAGTCATATTTCTGTACATTCTCGGACTTTCTCCTCACTCTTCCGGAGATCTGAATCAAGACGGTAATTATTCTTTTTGTCATTACCGTTGCAAACGACCCCTAACGATAAAAGGTCCGTACCACAGCTCCCAAAGCGAATATGGAAGAACAACATACAAACGTGACTCAGGTACGTTGTCCGTGACGACAGAATGAAACACCCGTGTCCTCCTGTGTCATCCCATGGGTCGATGAACGGGTTCCAGTATCTCAGTACACCACTCCCCTTTACCCCGTACCCCTTTTTTCGACCGGACCCCAGTCTTGGATGAAGTGAGTAAGGTCAGACCCGACGTCCAAAACAAAACAGAAAAAATTACACCCGGTAAAAAAAAAAAACCAGGAATAATTTAAACAACATTATAACGAGGACACCAAATACAAGACCACAAAACCGGTGTTCCGTACGTCCTAGAATCGAGGGACCAGTCCCTAGTCTGACCGTAGGACACGTAACCTTTCGTTTCGAAATTGGTGACCTGTAAGTCCCTCCAGGGACTCGATTCCAAAAGAAGACCGTTTTACAAATCGGTAATGGTTGTTGAACTCTAGTGATTGGTCTGTGGACGACTCTAAGGGAGGACGAAAAATTCGGTTACGTTGTATATTTCAGGAAATGATGGTCCACCGGGTCCCCAGGAAAAGATTTAGGAGAGAGGAAGTTTCGTTGAAAAGTATAGTACTCCCTTCTTCCATTGTACGTGTGTTCATTTGTGGTCTTGATGAAAAGGTTAAACAAAATTAGTCCTACCGACTACTCCTCTGTCGAAACAAGATCTTGATATTCGTCGGTTCAATTATGTGTTCGACACTACCTGTCGACTATTCCAAATACCTTCTCTCCTCTTTTCTCTTAAGGACTCACATTTACTCCGTTAATCACATCCTCATCTTCTTTCATGGTACGAGTGTAGACCCTCGAGACCAGTATGGGTGAGTAAGGGTTTAGAATATTTGTTGGAGGAATCGTCTCGTGGCTTCAGGACGGACTACGGTCTTCAGATTCGGTCACGTTGTCAACACGGGTGTCGTTCGTGACTTGATACTCGTGGCACAGAGATTTCATCTGGGAGGTACTTTTACACTGGGTGCTATCAAGGACAGAGACCACCCTAGAAAAGAACGACCACAACCGTCAACCCTGATAAGTCAAGTCAAGTCAAGGTAAGTCGAGCCAGTGAGACAGTACAGGTTGAGAAACGTTGGATTACTTGGCGTCGTCCGGTCCAGAGGGACAGATAATGGTTGAGGGCCTCGAATGAGTTTGAGTACAGACAACTCAGCCACTACGGTAGATTGGTAAAGTGGGAGACAACAAGGTAAGAAGAGGACGGAAGATAGAAAGGGTCATAGTCCCAGAAAAGGTTACTCGGCTGGGAAGCGTAGTCCACCGGATTCATAACCTCAAAGTCGAAGTCGTAGTCAGGGAGGTTACTTATAAGTCCTGACTAAAGGAAATCCTAACTGACCAACCTAGAGGAACGTCAGACTCCCTGAGCGTTCTTAGAAGAGGTTGTGGTGTCAAGTTTTCGTAGTTAAGAAACCGTCAGTCGAAAGAACTATCGGGTTGAGAGTGTAGGTATGTACTGATGACTTTTTTTGTATCGAAACTGATCTGTCTGGAAACAACCGTTTCATTACAGAGACGAAAAATTATACGACAGATCCAACCAGTATTGAAAAGAAGGTTCCTCGGTCGCAAAAAATTAAAGTACCGACGTCAGTGGTAGATGTCACTAAAACCTCGGGTCTTTTTATTTCCCTGACAAGTCACCTATCTTTAACCCATTCTCGAAACGTCCCTCTTTACTCTCGTTCTTTATGTCGGAGAGAAATCACATCTAAAATAACTTCTTTCCTGGGTCGTGTAGTGTCCTTTCGTAGGATTCTAGAGTACACGAGTAGAAGGACTTCATAAGTACCCACAACAAGTGTTTAGAGAACAGGGTCTAAGAGGGTCGACCAGACCCAGACGTGACACGGGGGTCGTCGGGACCCGTAGGGGAGGTGCAGAGAGGACGAGTGTAGGATGAGGAAGATCTCTCGGCACCGTAACCGTCAGTGTAACGACGGGACCCCGACAACGGTCGTAAGTCCTTCAGACCAGTCCAGACTAACGAGTAAAGACAGCCCCCGTCGGGGGACCTTATGACCACTTATCTTAAAATTTAAAGTAATATCTCTCTTTCCTTCCTCAATTTTTATCTTTGACTATTCTGAACCTTAAGACCCTCTTAATTGTTCTTCCGAATCCTAGTTTTACTATGCGTCTAAGTACCTAAAAAATTATCAAAATAAATAAATAAATATTATACGCGACCCAGGAGCAACGACGTACCCGAAAAGGGGTCGACAATGCTCTCCCCTGCTGAGATCCACGCCACGTGCCCGAAGAGTAGCACTACTAAAGAGAACGACACCTCGTGCCGGGATCTCGTGTCTGAGTCATCGACACGTGTCCGAATCACCGAGACGTCGTACACCCTAGTAGGGTCTAGTCCCTAACTCGGGTACAAAGGACGTGACTGTAAGAAATGGCGATTTGGTGGTCCCTTCCGGGTTACCCACAAAATTACTCACCATTCAACCTTATTCCGTTTCTTCTCTGTCCTTCTTTCTTGTCAATCCCAAACAAAAAAAAAAGGTCAAACACTTACTACGAAAATAAAAAAATAAAATAAAATAAAATAAAAAAATGAAATAAAATGAAATGTTATGACATAACCAAAACGGTATGTAACTGCACTTAGGTGGTGTCCACATGTATGTAAGGGTTTGTACTTGGGGAGAGGGTGGAGGGAGGGGTATTGTAGAGAGACCCAGTAGTGGCACGTGGTCGGGGTTCGTACGACATAGGACGCAGCCTGTATCTGACCGCTAAGCTAAGAATGTACTATCATATGTACAATGTTACGGTAAGAGGGTTTAGTAGGGTGGGAGAGGGAGAGGGAGACTCAGGTTTTCAGGCAATATGTGTTAGTCAATCCCAAAAAATTTGTATTTTATTTCGTTTTTCTTGATCTCTTTTTGTTGCAGAAGAACAAATAGAATTTCGTCTAATTTGTTTTACTGATATTAAAATATATTATATTTTATATTGATATTTACAATAAGTATCATCGGTTATCTTTTCAATATAAAATCGGATCCACGGAAATCACCTTAACTTTTTCTACTGGGGTGTCAAACGATGGAAACTTTTCTCTAAACATTCTTTGAGTATCTTCTTAAATTACTATGTCTCGGATGTGACGCTTCCGCATCCCCTCCCCCGGTGTAGAAGTGAATTCATGAAGGAGGAAGGAGGGAGGGAGGGTAGGGACGGTTTACCTCTAGTCTGTGTACACAGTTCCCCTGAGCCAGTGAAACAGACGTTTAATTGACAATATAATTCTAGACGTTTTTCTGTCAGGTAATTTCAAAACGGAGACTTCTCTCTTTCCTCACCTTTATTTAATAGTCGACTTCCTGTAAAAATGTTCTCTAGAAAATCGTAAGTAATACTGATAAATTCTGATTAACTTTAGTCAACAAGGTCACGGAGTCGAGATGGGTCAAGTCAAAACGGGAACCCTCCCGAACTATAGAAGGGTGGAGACCTAGTTGTTTATCACAAGACTAAACAATCGAGACATTTTTCTAGGTTCTCCGGAGTCACTTCATTAAGTCGAAAATTTTGTTTGACAAAGTGTTCTTACGTCTTGACCCTCCCTGAGGGTAAGAGTACTCTTCGTTCCCCGTCCGGTCTACGACACCCGACCCTACCTTTGTTCCACGAGTTCCTTTTTATTTGAACCGGTCTAGTTACCGTGTGTTTCGACTCCCGTCAAAGGACTTCGTCGTAGATCTACCATGGTTCTTTCGGTAAACGTTCCCTCTTCAATAAGTAGGATACAGAAGGGTTCGGACGAGTCTTTTCATGTCGGGTCATAGTGACCCAACGGGACAGAAATATGACCGATATGAGAACTAAAGTAAAAGGATCAGACTACATGTCAACCTAATACTCTAAACTCTCGTCACTCCTTTCCGAACGTTTACTTTACATTGGATATACTAGAAAGGAAACACGGACCAAACAACAATTAACTTCGACTTAATGTAATAGTATAATTAATGTCCTCTCTGGTCCTACTTTTTCTTACCGTGTGTCAAAACGACCCTTTAATCTCCCATACAAGAAGGTCTTCTCACCCATGACCTTTCTCGTAACTTGGTCCTTAGTCCAGACCCCAAACAAAACAGAAACAAAGAATAATTAATGTATTGGAACCTATTAGGTAAACCTTAAAATCTTAGAGGTAAAAGAGTAATATTTTAACCCTATTATTGTAGAGGGGATTGTTGGAATGTCCCGATGACACAAATATTGAGTCCCACTAGTTCCCTTCTAGGTTCAAGACACCTCAGACGTCGAATGTCTTAACCCCCATGGGACCAATTTTTTATCTTAATGGTTTAGTATTTTTTGTTTTAATGTATATTACACCTTAAATCTTATTCTTTAGTGGCATACAATACTTTTGGTATAAGGGTGGAGTTTAAATAAAATCGGTCTACAGTTTTTATAAAGTTTCTTACACCGGTCTTTCTCTGTGAACTTTCTTCTAAGTCTCATTTCTCTTTCACACCAGTATTGTTTGACGTGTCGATTTTATGGATGAAAACACTTAAAATGCTTTTGTGTCTCACACACTTGTATAACGGTCCCAGAGCCTTCCCCGAACATGGACACTCTCTGGATCGTTGGTTTCGTAAAAATCGAAGTATCATTTAGACAAAGACTCTACTACAAACAATTTCTAGAAACACTTGATACCTCGTATCTACTTTCCGTAACAAAGGGGAAAAGGTAAAGGTCTCAACAAGGGACGGTCCTTCAGATAAATTGACCGATGACAATATTAAGACAAAATTATTTGAACTACGTTTAACCCCAAATCTACTATACATAGTGTCGGTGTTGGATTTAATAAATCAAGTTTCTCGTATAAACAAATTTAAAAGAAAGAGACTTATATATGTGGGTTGACGTAAATATTTCGTCCGTAATCGAAATATTTACTGAGCAAATGTCAAAGATTTTGTGAAACATAAACTCGGAACAAAATAGATAGTAATCCATTGTTTAGTAGGGGTTTGAAGTATCGAATTTTGTTATTGTAGTACACACTAAAAAGTACGAAGGACACCCAGGCAATGAACTCTTACCCAATCTACTTACTAAGACCGTACTCCAGAGAGCACAACGATGTCATCCTAAAACCAATCTCGACTCAGTAGACATCCGAACTGATTCTGATCTCCCGAAGAAGGTTCCACGAGTGTCTCAACCGTTCAACCATGAACACCAGGGGGCGGACCAAAAGGTGTACACTATGAAAGGGTCCGACGAACTTACGGGAGTGTCGTATCACTGACCGAAGAGGGTCTCGTTGGTTAGATTCCCTCTCTTTCTCTCGCGGGTATTTTCAGTAGAATGGTAAATACTGGATCGGATCCTTCAGTAGTCGTAGTAAAGGGAACGTATAAAAACCAAGTCCTTCAATCTTCAGTCAGGTCTAAGTTCACTCCCGTTGTTTTCGGAGAAGAGAGTCATTTCCTAATAGCTGTGGTGTACCAGCTTCCTCTCCAATGTTACGTTATATTTAACCTCGTTGGTAAAAACCTTGTCTACATACATGTTCGGATATAGTTGCACCCTCTAACCAGTTCGTTCGCAAAAGTAGAAATAAGTGGGTCTCCCCTTTACAGTTTCGTGAAACAGTCCTTCTTTAGATTATACGGACCCAGGTTTTGGTGGGAGATATGATATCGATTAAAGAGACTTAAGAAGACTTTCCTTCCATGAATTGGAGAGTCCTAAAGAGAACTGTACAAACAATTGAGATTATGTACTAAGAGTATTCCGAATTTACTCTATTCAAGATAATCCCCCAGTCGGGACACGGACCGAGTTTCATGTACGAGTTATTTACCATCCATGCCAAACCTCTACTCTTTTGTGGCTGAGTTTGTAATTCATTAACGAGTGATTTATTAAAGAGTTCCAATATTCGATGTTTTCTTAGTTTCATAGTTTTTAGAAAATTGGATTTCTCCTTATTAAAGAAGTAGTATTACCCCAGGAAGTGGTTTGTTTATTTACTGACTGGAAACACAAACGTACATTAAGTATATATTGAACAAGTATATCGAACAAATATTCATCTTCGGGAAGAAAATCCGATTGAAGTTTGTGGTTGCCCTTTCAATTTAGAGAAGTCAAGGTCTACGGGTAACAAATACAAACCTACTATTTACACTAAGTGTAATGGCTACTTCCTTCGTGACTTGAACACTTAGTGAAAAATTAATAAGTTAACTTATCTTATGTGTTATACATTTTAATTATCCTCGGAGTCAGACCTCGTTTAAAGGTAAAAAAAGGGGAATCAATTGTCTGAGCCATATTTGTTATTGTATCGACTCAAATCGTGTGTCCTTGTACACCGGTATCAAAAGTTAACAATCCGTACAATTGGTTAACAAAAGAGAAAAGAACTTATACTTTCCACTAATTCCCCGAAACGAATGGATTGTAATAAGACCGGTACAAACAACCCTCCAACTCCCCTTCCCAATCGTCTTTCACAAATTACGTGATTTGTATTCCAAAGGTATTAAGTAATCGAGGTGAAAACGTGTGGAAGGATACGTAAGTGTCTCAGACGTAAGTAATGTTACTACCTACCCTACGACTAATTTACGAAACACAACGAGAACAGGTCTTATGGAAAAAAGTGAAATTAAATTTTTTTAAAAATTACCACAGGAATTTTTACTGACTTACAAATATGGTCTTAACTTGTCGTCTGTTGGTCTCAATAGTCCTTCAACTGTTTATTTTTCAAACGAAAGGGAACTGGAGACTAATGAGAAAGGGTAATTCTGATTCTTTGTTGCGCGTACTTTTCAACTTCCGAACTTAATTCGAAAGTCGTCAAGAACTCAAGAAGTGTCACAAGTATTATGACACTTCCCACAGAAGGTAGGGACCCCTTCAATCACTACGAACCTTTCGAACGGATAAAGTAGAGGGAGATCCTCTTAGTGACCCTTGGAAGTGTATAATTTCCAAGAGTCTTTAGTTCATTGTTTTAGGTAAAGCAAACAAAATTGAGTCACAGAGACTTCACATAAACTTGTCCCTCAAGAAAAAAACAAGAAACAAAAAAGTTTCTTGAAGTTAACTGTGGAGGACCTGAGAGTAGGAGAAAATACCCGATGTAAGTGATAAGGTCACATATACACATTATGGTAAAATGAATCGTTTCGAGTATGACTACCTGTAAAGTCAACAATCGTTCAAAAACGATAAAGTTGGGGGTCAAACATTTACCATCGTACATAAGTATCAATAACAGTGATTATCTAACACTGTTTTTAACAGGTTTTCATCTTAAGTGTCGGAACTGGGTCAGAACTATATATTCGGTGTTTAGTCGCAGGACTTGTAGTGACTTCAACGAAGTACCTTTGGGTTTTTGTTATTAGAGGTAAGACGTCACCCTTACAGTACCACCAAGGTATCACTGTTAATCTCGTTCTCCGGGACTACAAGTCCCTGTCTGTTTCAGGGTATACGACATTAAGATACCTTCGGTCGAGAGACGAAGTGAGGACGAACTGAGACCCACACCTATAAAACAAAAGTAGTTAACATTTCAAACGGTGTCTCCATAGTCGACTTGTGGAGACTGAAGGACCGACTCTTTTGGAACCCTATTATACGGGATGAAAGTGAGTTCATCGGGGACCTTACATACTCAATTGACGTGTTCCGTAGGTCACTCGTGAGAGGAAGACGTAACGGGAGACAGGTCAGGAATGAGTAAAAGACGACAACCGACCAATGTTTTTTGTCGTCACGGACCTCGAGTCCTTTGTTGAGAGGTTTCTGGTAGACAAAGACTCCCGTGATCGCTTTGAACAGAGATGAATCAAATGTCGAGTTCAAAGGTAACCACTTATATGAAAGAGTCACTTGTGAACCGGTTTACTAAACGTTAACCCTTAGTCTATATAAAGAATACATATTTGTCCTAGTAGTAAAGTACATAAAACCTTTTTGAGACTTGGGTAGATTAAGAGTAATACCGACACTGAAACGTATTTGGGACTGGATTGGTATACTGACTAATGAAAGGTCTTGTTCGGACGAAACAGACACGACGACACAGGTTTTAGTGATCGACTGTAACGTGAGTGATCAACGGTGGTAAGGAAGAAGGTTTTTATTGACGACACGAAGTAGGGAAAAGGAGTGGGGTATAGGAAAGAGAGGTTACAATACTTAAAATAGACAAGAAGTCCTGAATCTAGGACAGATGTCGGAAGGTCTTCGGACGGGACGAGAGGAATGGGGTTTTACTAGTAATAAAAGAGTAAAAAAGTTGGAAGAGGTATATATCTGAATATAGAAGTAAATAGAAATTTTTTTTAAAAACACATGAAACGGAAGTTGACCTAACATCCGTAAAACTTCAGTCACTGACAGAAAAGTAGTAAAATCTACCTTCTTTGCATGTAGAAGAGAGCAAAGACGACGATTCAGTGAAGTCAGTACAGGCTGAGACACACTGGGGTATCTGCCGTCGGGTGGTCCGAGGGGGCAGGGACCCTAAGAGGTCCGTTCTTGTAACCTCACCCAACGGTAAAGGAAGAGGTTACGTACTTTCACTTTTCACTTTCACTACAGTGAGTCAGTACAGGCTGAGAATCGTTGGTGTACCTAACGTCGGATGGTCCGTGGAGGCAGGTATTCTAAAAGGTCCGTTCACATGACCTCACCCCACGGTAACGGAAGAGGTAAAGATTTCTTGTCGTTTATTAGGGGTTGGAAAAACCGTGGTCCCTGACCAAAATACCTTCTGTTAAAAAGGTACCTGGTACTCTCCCTCCCCCTACCAAAGTCCTACTAAGTTCGCGTAATGTAAATAACACATGAAATAAAGATAATAATAATGTAGTCGAGGTGGAATCTAGTCCGTAATCTAGGTCCTCCGACCCCTGGGGACCTGATATCCTGTTTTCGTGTCTACTGTATACGAGTTTATCTGTGTCTTCGATTACTCACTAAGAATACTTAAAGTAAGAGGTTTTACAAAAGGTGGAATCAAAAGACAGGAATTTTTGATACACAAATATGTTAGTCTTTTAATCTTACAGGGTAACGTTTATAAAGAGTCTTAAAACTCGGTTCTCTCACTATCCCCATGAACAGAGTTCACAACTGACTAAATGACTCAGTTTGTAAATAACTTAGGTTTGTAAATAACTCTAGAACAATATATAGTCTTGGGTAGGATCCAGGACCTTAGATCGTCACTTATTCTGTCTGTGTCAGGGATGGGAGTTCTTTGTCTACGTGACTTTTAGAAAACGAGAACTTTTTGATACTTGGGTTGGAACTTTCGGCTCTCTCTTTTCTTTATACTCACCGGTAAACCTTAAGACCTGTATTTTATATACGTAGTGGATAAAGTACGTATGCACGATCATGCACCAACGTATTTTACCTCGAAAAAAATAATAAGAAAATACCTAACCGGTATCTGATACGTCATGTTCACCCTGTATTTTCTTATTACCTTTTCTACTCTGGACTGATTTATTTAGGGAACTTTCGAAAAAAATTTTGTGAGACAGTACTCTTATTTAAGGGGAATGTGGAAAAAAAAAAACGAAAACAAGAAAAGATCCAGTGGTCTTTACTTTTATATAATCCTCTTACCGTACACGTAATTTTTAGAAACGTCATAGAGGTTCAGTTGTGATCTGGAATTTTTTGGACTTCCTTTATGAGTCTTACTTATGTAACCCCCTTCCCGTGACGTATCGTAAACTTTTGGACTTTTATAGATACGTAAACAGATCTGACCACCAATAATGACATTATTCGTTGACTTCGGTTTGTTTACTCTGGTAAAAAGTACTATCAAAAGTCTAACATTAGTACGTGTAACTCTTGTGTCTTACGTGTAATCTATTTGGAGTGCTATTCCCTAATCCCTTTATCAGACGTCTTATTTATTTTACTCCCCAAATCTCGGTCCGTTGTAAATGACATTTAAACCCGTATATATACTTTGTAGTCCGACGTCTACAAAGTAAAGGTATTATACGATATTTTATTAAGAAGTAGCAATCTTTAAAGGTTGGGTGTCACTTACTATCTACTTGTTGACTGACCCTCCATCTTAGTCTTTCGAAATACTATTTTTACTCCATAACTAAGACACTCTAAAATTAAATCTAATCAAGTGAATCTTTTTCATTATTTAACTATACATGAGCTGTGTCGAATGTAAGCTTTACTGAATAGTCCTAAGGTTTTGCTTTGGAATTCGTTCGTTATTAAAATTGACATCAAGAGGGGGTTCACCGGGCGTCATTTAATGTCGTAGAAACGTTTATTAACCCTGTTCTTGTTCTGTTCATCATATAGAGACCTACTGCCTACCCTCAAACTCGAAGTCACGGGCTTCTTTTCTACCCTTTTCTTGACCTTTCTTCACAGACCGGTATTATTTAATCCTTCTGTTTGTAGACTTGATAATATTTTCACTAAGTTGTATTCGGTATGGTATATACACGAGCTTCGACTCAAGTTAAACCACCAAAGTCTACCAGTCTGCACTCCGTAATAGACATCCGTTTATGTCTTAAACTGGAAAAACTAAGTATAGATCTAAAGAACTCTGAAATTAAACAACCGCAAGTTGAAGTAAAACTTTCTTACAAAGTAAGTCAGAAAAACCGGAAATAAGATACGTTAATTTAGTTTATCGTGTACATTTAGACGATTGTGTTTCAAACCAGATATTCTTCTATTATTATTATTAGTACTATCTATTATCACAAACTCGAGAATAATGTTCGACCCTTGACTCGATTTATAAGAATAATACCGTAAAGAACACCTCAAGTCTTTGGTAATACAGGGAAAGACACGTTAATATAGAGTGAAACGTAAATCAAAATGTAAACGATATCACTTTAGTACTGGTATCTTGATCTTTGAGAAATTACAAAGTAAAAGTAAGACGTTAACTTCCGAGATCCCAGTGAAGGATACGCAAATAACAAGAGGTAACGAAAAAGTCAGTTGAGTACGGTAAAAGTCCTACTTATAAAACGATTGTGCCGCGTGTGTTTATGTGTGTACGTGTGTGTCCACAAGAATATTTAGAAGGGTTACATTCACAAAAAAGGAGGACTGGGAAAGGCACGTAGACAAGTGAAATTCTAAGTAAAAAACGGTGCCCTGGTACTACTTCACTAAAAGGGTCCTAGGTGTTAAGCATCATAGAATAGAGACTTTAACAATTGACGGGAATCATTTCTTACTGAATCGAAGACAAGACCGAGAAAGTATTATCGAGTCGAAAGATTAGAGGGGAAATTTCTTAAAAAGAAAACATCCAAGTTATGAATGGAGAACCTTCACTTCAAGAAACAATTTCCAAATCGAAGACATCGTAGGGTCCTACGAAGTCCCCGGTAATTCGAATTACTCAATTGTTCAAAAAAGGGGTTTCACATATACTCTACGGATGACTTCCATTGCAATTGTCCAGGAGGACTAAATAATGTTTCTTTCAGAGAAAGTTGTTTTCGAAAGTCCGACTTGAAAGTAAGATCAGATTCTCTTCGTTTGAAAACCAGAGTTCACGACGTATTATGTAGTGTACGACACAGACATAAGAACCCGATAATATATTGGTTCGATAGTCAATGTAGTTTCGAACAGAGGGGTGTATTTCTACGTAACTGTTATCTATTTAGGGGAAAGAGAGGTCAACCTAAAAAAGGGGTTTCTTAACGTAACTTACTCCTAGTGAAAAGGGGGAAACTTTACTCTAAAATTTAAAGTGTGTATAAATAGTTCTTTGAGTTTCGTCTTATCTATTAAAAATAATATTTCAAAAAAAAAAGATATCGTAGAGATTTTCCGTTTGGGGTACCTTGGTAGTCTCCTGAAAAAGTCTTTATTCAGAAGTTTCGTAAGAAAATCAGGTCAACACGGGTAGAGTATTGTCTCTGGGGTTTTCAGGGAGTGTAGGATGGGTGCTATAAACTATGAAGTTTCCCTTGAGGACTGGGTCTCCTCCCGTCTTCGTTTCAGAGAAGTACCTTTTTCGTTCTTCTCAGGGAAAGGTCGACCAACTTATACTGTACGTACATTCCGTCGAGACCTTCCCCACCCCCTAGTGGTAGGATGGTGGACAGTACTGTTGCCCTCAGGTAATAAAGGTCCTGAGATTTCCCGGGGCGACTGGAAACGGTCGGGAGTGAGACTAAGTCCGACATTATAAAGATCTTTCTACACCAGGTCGTATGTCGGAAGTCTCAGTAGTTGAGACCGATAACGGACACTTTATGGGTCGGTTCTAGTCACACGGTGTGTTCGGAGGCATCGTGGACCTTGTTCAAAGAATGAGGGAGACACTGGGAGCAAACATTTTATCGTTATTAAATAAGTGAAAGACTCACGTATAATACACAGTCTAAGGACCCAGTCCTTTTAGGCGATCTCTTCCCTATCCGATGGGTGAGGTCGTAAGACCGGACCTCTTAAGGTACCTGCGATATCGGGTACCCCAGTGTTTCTCATCCTGTACTGACTCTCTCAAAGTGAAGTAATACACAGTCTTTTACAAAACACACGATTCTTATATAGTTATTGGTGGGGGGGGGTTTTTTTTTTTTTGGTACTTCCAGAGATAGGATTTCATCGAATGAATAGTGATCCTCCGAAGAAAATAAAACGACACGACCCAGAAACAACGTCGCAGGGCAGAGAACTAACGACGCGTGTCCGAAGACATCGGTGTCGTTCACTCGAGAGATCACCGTCACACGTCTGAATCAACAGGGCGTCGTACACCCTAGAATCAAGGGACTGGTCCCTAATTTGGACACAGGGGTCGTAACTTTCCGTCTAAGAATTGGTGACCTGGTGATCCCTTGAGGGTCAGTCGAAAAAAAAAAAAAAAATTTCAATTTACTCGTTATATAATACCACTTCTCATTTTGTCCCTGTCTCCGGTACACATCCACTCTCGACGTCAAAATTTATCCGGACAGAAAGACTCGAACACTGTAAAATCGTTTCTGACCTTTCTCCACTCCCCTACTTAGTACCTTTAAAGACCCCCTTACCGTTCCTTCCTTTTCTCGGTCTAACCCTCCCACAGACTCAAGTTCCTTTTCGTTCCTCGGATTCCACTACCCTCTTTCACCCTTCAACCCTCTCCTTACTTTCTCCTTCAACTTCCAGACTGTCTCGTCTAAAATATCTCGAACAGTAGGAAACATGACGACCTGTAACTCACTCTACCCCGACGAAGTTCCTAAGCGCGTATCACTATACTAGAGTCTCAAAGTCTCCCAGTAACACTACTAACCAAACCCTCGTCTTTCCCTGTTCGGTCCTGTCTCCGTCTCTCTCTTGAATTGTCCACCGTCATCAATAGATCTGTCCTCCACTATCACCGTTCCTGGTTCCCCAGTACTCTTTACGACTTACGACCCGTGTCAAAGTTACCTTTTAGTCATCCTAATTGACTGTTAATTCTATGTACTACACTCCTTTTCTCTCCTTATCTCTTACCGAATTTGAACTCGTTGACTTATATACTTCTACGACAAATGACTTAGTGTCTTTAGACGTCTTCCTCGTCCACCCACCCCCCTCCTGTCCTCTGGTCAAAATATGTGTAACAAATTTTCCGGTGTATCTTTTTATTTATTTATTTATTTTCCGGTGTATCCGAAAGTTTACCTTTATACCTCCACTGTAAATCTATTATCATCACGAATAATACCGCTGGGTGAGGTCATGAGAACGGACCTTTTAGGGTCTGTCTCCTCGGACCACCCGACGTCAGGCACCCCAGTACTTCTTAGCCTGTGTTGACTCGCTGAAGGGAAAGTGAAAAGTGAAAGTACGTAACCTCTTCCTTTACCGTTGAGCGAGGTCACAAGAACGGACCTCTTAGGGTCCCTACCCTATCGGACCACCCGACGACAGATACCCTAACGTGCCTCAGCCTGTGCTGACTTCACTGAATCGTCGTCGTCGTCACGAATAATTAGTACTACTATGACTTCTAATTTGTCCGAAATAGTAGAACGGGACGGATGAAGAGGTTAGTATAGACGGTTGGGTAGAATGGTGGGTGGGTCGTGAGGAGTACAGTTTGTAAGGAACGAAAGAGGATAGAGGTATGGACCCATGTACATCAGAAAGGGAAGAATGAGTAAGAAAAGGAAGATAACCGTTATTCTTTACCCTTAAAGAATGTGTCTAGAAAGGTCAAGAAGGGAAGAACATACAACACACACGAGTCAACGAAGTCAACACAGGTTGAGGAACACTGGGGTACCTGACGTCGGGTGGTCTAAGGAGGCAGGTACCCTAAGAGGTCTGTTCTTATGACCTCACCCGACGGTACGGGAGGAGGTCCCCTAGAAGGACTGAGTCCCTGACTTGGGCGCAGAGGACAGAGAGGACGTAACGTCCACCTAAGAAATGGTGACTCGGTTCGTCCCTTCGGGGAGGGAATAACAGGTTCAGACTCTTCTTTGTTAACCATAAGAAACAGATTCTGCCGTTGATACTGGAGGAGGTCCATCGGGAGGTACTGGAGAGACCCATCTCTCTACTCTACAGGAGGAAACTCGTAAGTATCCCGGATAGATCTCGAAATTACTGGTACAAATAATATGAATAATGATTAACAACAACAAGTCAACGGGTAAACACAGGGTTTAGAAACACTGGGGTACCTGACGTCATACGGTCCGGAGGGACAGGGAGTGGTAGAGGGTTACAAACGGGTTCAAGTACAGGTACATTAATAATAATTAATGATTGAATAATGAATAGTGACATGAAACTGTATGTACTCAGAAAGGATTATCCGGAGTACCTTCTACTTTAACTGGGTACAATATCATTCATAAATTATTTATAAACGACTTACTTACTCATTTGCTTACAAAGCATACCGTCTTTATTTTACCTCTTCAGTAGTGAACTTTTCCTAAAAACATTAGTCTTGAAAACAGTACTTTAACTGAATTCACCGTTTACAACTCACTAGAAGTGACAACTTCGGAAGGGACTCGGTCAGACAAATCGGGATCGGAGACCGTATCACGGACCATGGTTCCTCTACGACTAATCTCAAACAACTTTCTCCCCAACTTACTTGAGGTCTTCACTGAGGGTTTCCTTCTCAGATGGGGGTGGCAGACACAGTCACTCCCTCTAATCAGTGGTCTTGTTTTAAGCCTTGACTTCAAAGTTGGTGATACTAATTTTCATGGAAAATCTTAATAACGTGTTATCATTTCACGGGCAGATTTTTTCTTGAATAAGAATTTGTAAAGAACTTTCACGGTCCGTAGTTTCGGTGGACGGTTGTACCCAAACGGTTATGGTCTATCAATTCTTCGTTTACGGAAATATTTATCGTCGACGGTTCGTAAAGACTTGCTCCCCGTGTCCACAAGACTACTTATGACTCGTCGTCAAGGAGAGGAAGGGATTTGTACGGTGCAAAAAGGGAGCCCGGTGAGTGGATGGGTCTTACGGTAAGAGAAGGTAGAGTGGACCGGTTGAGGAGGAGGAGGGTCGAAGTCGGACCACAGTGAAAGTGACTCTCGAGGAAGAAAAATTTAAAAATAAGTAAATGAATAAAGACCAACGAGACCCAGAAGTAACGGAGGGTACCCGAAAAAGGTCAACTCCGTTCGTTCCCGATGAGAAACAACGGGGCAACACCGCCGAAGAGAATGACGTCTCGTGCCCTAGACCCGTGTGTCTGAATTCATCAGGGTCGTGAGCCCGAGTCAGCCACACCATGTCCCTGAAATCAGCGGAGTGCCGTAACACCTGAGAAGGGGGTGGTCCCGAACTTGGGTGCAGGGGACGTGACCATCCACCTAAGAATGGGTGAATGGTGGTCCCTTCAGTTCCTCAAGAAAGCACTAGGAGGTTCTGTGACCACCCCGGGAAGGATTCACAGGGGTGTCGTGGAGGTGTGTAGGGGGATAACTGTACTACTGGGAAGAAGTAATATATACGAAGCAGTCACCGGACGTAAAAGGGAAAAAATATTAAAATCGTGTAAATTGGGTTTCTGACTTTATAACCATCATGTGTCCTCAGGACTTTATTTGGTCATTCAAACCTACCTACCCCCACTAACCCTTTTGCAACCACTTATCCCGAGAAACCTTCCTAACTGAATGTGTCTCCCGGGATCTTTATTTCACAAAGTCCTTAGTCTTTAGTACGAAAAGGATAAGATGTTAAGTCAGACCCGGTCAAGGTGATTATTGTGGGACATTTCGGTACCACCGACTCACTGATGATACTTTAAGGAACGTAGAGAAAATTTTCCATAATAGTAACAAGTCAGTGATTCAGTACAAGTTGAGAAACACTAGGGTACCTGACGTCGTGTGGTCCGAAGGGACAGGAAGTGATAGATGACCTCAAACAAGTTTGAGTACAGGTAACTAAGTGACTACGGTAGATCTTTCTTTCACTCTTTCACTTCAGTGAGTCAACACGAACTTAGAAACGCTGGGGTACCTATCATCAGACGTGGTTCGAGGAGCAGGTACCCTAAAAGTTCCGTTCTTCATGACCTCACCCAATGGTAAAGCTTACACTTCCGGATTTGGTACAACAGAGAGGAAATGCCGGGGAGTCCCAAAAGTTCTAACTTATCCTTATAGAATTTAAGTTCAAATCGTTAGAGTAAAAAAGGGTACTTTCTTTTAAAATATTAGTGACGGTGTTTCGAAGTCTCTAAAGACTCTGAAAGGTTGATGTAGGTAAGAAAAAAGAAGGGTAAGTGAGGTGTCTCCCAGTAAAGTTTGAGATTAAACCCCACCTTTTCCCCTTAGTATCACCTAAAGCATTCTAAGGAAAAGGTCTAGGTGTACAGAAGGTCTTTACGTGGACTCGTTTTGAACAGAAACTCAAAGAAACGGAGAAAACGGTTCTAACAAATACGGGCGTCGTTTATTGTATACGTCAGGAACCTTGATGACTTGAGTGTAATCAACAATTTGGTCATCTGACTCATGTTTAATCCCGTGGCGACCTTTTTCGTTAGTCAATATTTCGTTGGGATTTAGGTAAATTGTATTATAAACCACACATTATATTTTATCTACTCCAGTAACGGTACAACATGGTTAATAGAGTACTAAGTACGTCTCCTATATACCCGAGTCGGTTTGTTGCGGAATGTCTTGTCCAAAAGTGTTCTTTTGAGGAAAATCAGTTCGACTTTTAAGGGTGTTAAACTGATACCTTATTTTAAACTTATTCTATTATTTTTTAATGGTTTAAATTGAACCACAAGTCTTTAGATAAGAACTTTATCCGTAACAATTTGTGTGTGTATGACGTACACGATTTTTGTGATTTCGGAGAATACCCTATTTATTAGGTCGTAATTTAAACTTAAGGAAATTCTGTGTCTAATTATTATGACTGGAGAATTAAATATTTTAAAATCAAAGTTCAATCTATACTATAAACATAAATAGCGTGGAGTTCTCGTTCTCTTTACCATCTTAATCTCGAAAGACTCTTACTATAACATTTTGTCTCTGGCACGATGTAATAATAATAAAAATAAATACTTAACGATAATAAATATTTATTAACCTTAGACACACATAGTAGTGTCACAGAAATGGTAAAGGTAACCAGAAGTAAGGAGACACATGTAAGTATAAAGGTAGACATCTAGTAAAGGAAGAGAACCTTCTGACATAAAGACTTCATGTCCAGACGACCACTATTAAAAAAAGTCAAAACATACAAACTTTTCAGAAATCGAAGGAAAAACTTTCTATAATAGTGGTCCATATTTTAAGATTAAATTTTCAAAACAAGGAAGTAATAAATATATAAACGTTTCTTACTCATAAGAGTTTGACAACCTATGACCTAAGGTGTATACAAGAATCTAGATTAACAATTAACTGAGTAAGTTTATGAAATTTTATAAAAATGGGAAAATGGGACACAAAATTTTTGTAAAATGGGAATGATTAAAAAGAGATGAATCAGGTAGTTAAGGAATTTTCGTACACACTTTTAGAGAAAGAGACCATCATCTAAACTGTAAATAAAAAGACAATTTACATGATTTACAATGAAATGTACTTCCGTACAACAATCCACGTATTTTTAAAAGTCAACGAGAAAATATAAATACTGTCTCCAAAGATCACGAGTGGGCATACACCAAGAAGAACGGAAGACCCACGTAACTTTGAAATATGAAGGGACGGAGAAACGGCATTCCGTTCCGGTCCCTGGTCAAAGGTGGGTCCCCGACACCCCACTTCACTTACAGTGAAGGTCCTACTTTGTAAAGTAAGTATCGTACACCGGGAGACCGCGAGAGATTGGGAGGTACCGTTTTTTTTTTCGACACAGAAAGTCTCTACCAACGATGCTCTACTGTTTCTAAGATAGTAGAACCCAAGGACTCACTAATACAACTTGTCTTATGGTGTGACTGGATAATATCAACACTTTGCACTCGTTGTGTACGTTTCGTCGACCCTAAGTCCAATTAAAAATGACACCGTTTTGGATAGGACAGTTTGATTAAATACATCACTAATAGACAGGGATTACGTCCCTCTAGGTTGGTCAGGTAAGACTTCCTCCAGTTGGGACCCTAAAGAAACCTTCCTTACTACGATTTTGACTTTGAGGTCATAAAACCGGTAGAGCACGCTTCTCAACTGAGTAATCTTTTCTGAAACTACGACCCTCCCTAACCCCCGTCCTCCTTTTCCCCTGCTGTCTCCTACTCTACCGACCTACCGTAGTGACTGAGCTACCTGCACTCAGACTCACTTGAGACCCTCAACCACTACCTGTCCCTCCGGACCGCACGACTCTAAGTACCCCAACGTTTCTCAGTCTATGCTGACTCGCTGACTTGACTTGACTTACTATGAAAATAGAGATTTGAAAAATTTTTAAAATGAATTTTCTAAGCCTGTACTGGATCGAGGACTTGTTACTGTTCAATACATAAATAAAAACCGACACGTCCCAGAGGTGACGACGAACAGAAAAGAGATCAACGTCCGTGCGTCCGAAGAGTAACACCACCGGAGAGACCAACGACTCGAGTCCGAGATCCCACGACCCTGAAGTCATCAACACCGTGCACCCGAGTCATCCATACCGAACGTCTAAGATCTCGTGTCCGAGTTATCAACACCGGTTACCCGAATCAACGAAGTGGTGTATACCCTAGAAGGGTCTGGTTCCTAGCGTGGACACAGAGGACCTAACCGTCCACCTAAGAAATGATGACTCGGTGGGTCCTTCGGGAAATTTGATAAATTTTTGACATAAAACATAATAGGTAGATAGATGTAATTGAAAGAAAAGTAATCAAACCCCTTATAAAATTGAACAGGAAATAAAAATATGTTAACACATAAAAAAAAAAGTAGAATTGATATAGAGAACATTTGTCTTATATTATCCGAAGTTTAGACTAAAAATTAATAAAGTTATGTGTAATTTCATAAGTAAATTAATCAAGATTTATAATTCCAGATAAAGAACTACGATCTCTATTCGTTACTTTTCTTCATCTCAAAAAAAGAAATTACTTCGAGACTTATGGAAAATATCATTCGAACTAGATGATTGTAAATAAGGATAACTACAACTTAAAAATAAATAATAGATTAAAAATTTTGAAAAGTGAAATCACCCCCGAAAAAAAACGAAGAAAAAAAGAGTAAAGACGGATGATTATCAAAAAAGAGGAAATAAGTGAATCTACAATATGTAAATCAAAGATAAGAAGACTCTTATGGTAATTTAAAAAGTATGAGGGAGTACAAACTTTTTATATATTTCTTTCGGTCATGGAAATAAGAAGAGTTGATACATACTAAGAAGTCTCTTCCGTTACCGTTGGGTGAGGTCATGAGAACGGATCTTTTAGGGTACCTACCTCCTCGGATCATTCGACGTCAGGTACCCCTACGACTCTCAGCCTGTGCTGACTCGCTGAAGGGAAAGTGAAAAGTGAAAGTACGTAACCTCTTCCTTTACCGTTGGGTGAGGTCACAAGAACGGACCTCTTAGGGTCCCTGCCCCCTCGGACCACCCGACGGTAGATACCCTAGTGTGTCTCAGCCTGTGCTGACTTCTCTGAATCGTCGTCGTCGTACATACTAAGGATCTTGTAAACAATGATTTAAAGGAAAGAAGAAGTCAGTACAGGCTGAGACACACTGGGGTATCTGCCATCGGGTGGTCGGAGGGGGCAGGGACCCTAAGGGGTCCGTTCTTATGACCTCACCCAAGGAAAAAAGATTAAAGTATATTAATAACAAATCATAAAATAAGAAACGAAAATATACCAGAAGTACTCAGTAATAAAAACTGGCAAATTACTTCAGTCACCAACAACTCTACAGTGGGATAGGCACAATTTAACGAAACAAATCAACGAAAGACGTAAGAAGAGACAGGACACTGGAGCGAAAGGAAAAAGACTTAATATTAGAAAGATATTCCTAAACCCCACTTTTCAAGAGTGAGAAGAAGACTTTTACAGTATTAAAATGGAAGTATTAACTTATTCCTCAACATATTTATTTTAGGTGAAAACCAATTTGATAGATACTGTAACGGTAAAAACATCCATATTTCGAAATTATGACGTCAAAATATGTTAAGTTCGAGTGATCTAATAGTCGAAAAAAAGGGAGTCACAGATTCTAGAGACCGGAGACAATGACCATAACTCCTCAAAATAAAGTTACATTGATAAAAACAGATTATCTTCACTAAATAAAAGAGACTAAAAATTTCTTAATAAATAATAAGAATCAAAACGAGACGAAAACAACTAACTTCCTAACATGAAAGTAATAAAAAAGAAACACTAAATCAAAAGTAACCCCACAACAACGAAATGTAAATCAAAGATGACAAGTCGTTTTACTTAGTCGGTATGTATATGCATATAGGGAAGGGGAGACCTAAAGGAAGGGTGAATCCAGTGGTGTCAAACAATTCATCTCAAGAGACACGATATGTCATGTAAGAGTAATCAATGGCTAAAATACGTATCATAATTATTATATATACGTAGTTAAGGTTAGAAGATTAAGGAGGTTGTGAGAAGATGAAAACTTAAACACCTCAGAAAGTAATTAAAACCTTTTTATCGTCAATAGAGAATATAGATAATGATCAGAGGAAAAAAAAGGGATGATAAAGGTAAACCTTAAGGACCATTTACATAAAACCTGGAAAAGTGAGGTAGGGGAAATAAAGATTTGTAACGAAAGGATCAAAGGTGAAGAATAGTAAGTGCTATGTAACAACTGAAAAAAGAGTTTGTGTACAAAGACAAATAATTAAGGTACACAAATAGACTGTAAGTTGTGTAGATAACTTAAAAAACAAAGTTAACAACATACGAAGATGAAGAATTTCTAAATAAAGTAAAAGGTTTAGAAGAATAAGAAAAGTACATTATAGAACATACACAAACCACTAAAACTAAGGAAGTGAATTGTGAATAAGAAGTTATGCTAAAATGAAAGTCCAACTGTAAGATTATGGAGTTTAAACATGTTGTGCTTAAAACAACGATAAAACGTACCACTACGATTACGTAAACTTAACTAAGGAGTGTTAGAAAGAATTTATCCGAGTACGTCGATTAGGGAAACCAATAACAAAAAAATTGACCCATATTATACACTGTATTTAATTCTCAAATGTAAACAAAAATCTTCTGTGAAGGATCCCGGTGAAAAATACAATTTGAGACCCTAACCTCAAGGGTCTGGTGTGTCCACCATATTTAAGTTTTATATATGGACTTCCTACGTATTTAGATCACAAAATTTAATACAAAAGGATGGTATCTGGTCCGATTCTGTCTGTTTTTGGAAATAAAAAGAAAAGGGACATGGTCGTTCACCTATGAAAAATTGAGATTATGAAGTGTTAAACAGATTAAGAAGTTCCAAAGGTCTTAATACGTTGTCAGTATTGAAGTCGAGTGTCGGGATATTTATACACTTTCACTTTCACTTTCAACGAGTTAACACAGGCTAAAAACGCTGGGGTACCTGATATATCAGGTACCTTAAGAGGTCCGGTCTTATGACCTCACCCATCGACAAGGGAAGAGGTCCCCTAGAAGGGTTGAGTCCCTAACGTGGGTCTGGAGGGTGTAACGTCCGCTTAAGAAATGGTCGACTCGGTGGTCCCTTCGGGGATCTATATTTATCTCTATCTCTGTCTATCTCTATTTATCTATATCTATAGTCTCTGGAAAAACGGACACTACCAGTCCCGGGATTTTAAGGTCTATTATCCCAGTGACCATGATGCTAGAGGGAGGGGGAAGAGAGGTCAGTGTCGACGTAGTGCGATCGGAAATCAGGAAACAAAGACTGAGGACCTCTAAAGCACAGTACACATACAGATACAGATACGTACGCACATACACTCGAGTGTTCACATAAACTTCTCACAACACGAAACCAGTTGAAGGGTTCACAAACATCGTGGACAAAAGTTCAGATCTGCATCATATATTTTTATTACACCTTCTCTTTCCTTTACTTCTTCCCCTCTACCTCCTCTCCGTTTTCCCTTCTTTTGATTACTAGAAGACCATTCTTTGAGCTCCTCATTTGTCCGTTAATTTAAACCTTGTTTCTACACTCCTCTACTTTACGACGGCTAAGGACTGTCATGTCCTAATTTTACTTTCCTTGTTAGAGACGTTTCAACCATATTCGTTTCAAAAGAACCTATCTTGGGTCTTCCGTGTTTATTATTTTTTTTTTTAATTATTTAAACTGAAGTAATTTTAACCTTTACATACGAGAAACTTTCTGTCGTATTCTTTAATTTTTATGTTTAGTGACTGATCTTATATAGACGTTACGTATATAGACTGTTTTCTGAATACAGATCTTAGATATTTCTTGAGGATGTAAAGTTCTCACTGTTTTTATCCGTTCTAAACTTGTCTAAAGTGTTTTCTATTTGTTATTCGATTACTTTTCTACGAGTTTTAGTAATCAGTAGTTACTTTACGAGTAATTTCGTCTAACTTTGTAGTGATATATAACTAATTTACCTATGTCATTTTTTAATTTTATGGTACTAAACCAATACTTTACGTCCTCGAGGTTAAGGGTTTATAACAACTATTCTTATATTTTACCACATGAGTGAAACCTTCTCATAATAGTCAAAGAATGTATCAATCTGTATGTATAATGAATCATTAAGATCCCAAAAAAGGGACTTATCTTTACTTGTGTACAGATGTGTTTTTGAACAGAAGTTCACAGGTACCTTCGAAACAAGTTTTATCGGTTTACTATCTTTGGTGAATTTAGGGACAGTCGTCCATTCACCTAATTGTTTCACACCACGTTCATAAGTAGTCACATGACGACTTTTTACTTTACTTGTTTGGAGTCTAGACGTGTTATTGTACTCACTTAACCTTCTTTGTGTCATGACTTGTTTTCTTCGGTCTCGTTCTCTTCTCCATGATACAAGAAAGGTAAACATACGTTAAGATCTAGATTCCACATCACCACCTTTGTCTAGTGACCAAAGGATCCCGGTCTTCATATTTGGTATTTAAGGGATGTCGAGACATAGTCCCATGAAACCCCTCACTATTTCAACATACCATACGTGTCAACGAGTCCAAACTCGGTAAACTCTGGGTCTTGTCGGTTCTTTTTTGTCTTTTAAAGGAACTATTATCGTCTATAACCCATAGGGTGGAACCAAGACACTCACGAGTCTTGGTAAATTAAACTAAAACCTTTTGTTTCGTTACTCTACAAAGTTCACGGACTTATAACACTTCGTTTATAGACGACGTACGGTAACTAATTATGGTAGAAAGGACTTGTTCTTTTCCCGATTAGGTGTTCGTCCTATTTATTGGGTACGTTAGGACACTATCAGAGGTCTGGTATGTGACAGAACATCGGTCCCGTTGATCGTGGTTTACTCGTTTTGAGTCAGAAAAGACACAAAAAGGGGTCAGACACAAGGGAATCCTTACTTTTCCCGAAATATTTAAAATTTACCATAATAGTGGTAGTAACATATTTCCACGGTAGGTTGAAGAGTACTATAATGTCATTTCGTCGAAGTTGAGAAACGAACAGTATCTGTAGACAGTCGGATTTGATACCACTGACGAAGATGAACCCCCAGAATACTAAAAAGGAAGACAATAACCTTCACACGTGGGGAGGTAGTGTCGGAAGAGACCACAAACCATCTAAGACGGTACCTCTGTTGTGACCGTCGAACTTCGGACTACACACTTTATTGTACAGTCACAGGTTGGAACGAACCGTTACTCTTCACCGTAAAGATCCTCGAGTTTATGAGACCGAGTTTAAGTCTCGGTCTCGGAAAACGACTCTCACCTATTTATATATCTACCTTTCTCGGGACTAGTGAGGATAAGGAATAGATGAACTAACGTATAACATAACAAAACTAAATGTTGGGTGAGAGTTTAAGGACGAAACTATCATAGATAATAGACACCGACAGTGAACGTTCTTAACTTAAAATAAAAGAAAACGAGAATGTATGGACCCCACCTACTCTTTACCGGAGGAGACATGAAAGTAAAAGTGTCTGAAAAGTATTTTTACAACTGTCTCTTCATGGAGTTTACGTGTATATATCACAGACATGGATTCCCCACCTTTTCGGACCTTCCTTTTTATTACTTATCTGGAACTCGCGACTTTATTTTCCTCTCTCCCTTTTGTACGACGTCACTTCAAAAATAACAAACCTCGTTTCTCTCCAATCTATTTCTTGAGTCTTCTCCCACAGTCCGGTGGACCCGGGGGACGGTGAAAGATTCAATTAATTACAAAGTCTTTACTTATAAAGAGTAGAAATTTCATCACTAAGGATGGGTGTTAAAACAAAACTTCTAATTTATTTTTTTACACGTCACGGGTCGTGACAGATTTTTATTAATTAACTAATTAATTAACTAGAAACCAACGTGACCCAGAAACAACGACACATGTCCGAAAGAGATCAACACCGCTCGCCCCCAATGAGAAACAACGTCACACACCCGTAGAGTAACTCCACCGAAGAGAACAATACCTCGTACCCGAGATCCGAGTGTCCGATGTCTCACAACCGAGTCATCAACACTACGTACCCGAATCTACGAGGCACCGTACACCTTAGAAGGATTGGTCTCTACCTTATTCACAGGGAACGTAACCACCCACCTAAGAATTAGTGGTTTAGTACTCCCGTCGGGTCTCGGACCGTGGACCTTTCATAATAAAGTCGAAACACGTACGCACGAGTTAGTGAAGTCAGTACAGGTTGAGAACCACTGGCGTCCCTGACATACATCGGGTGGTCCGAGGAGACAAGTACCTTAAGAGGTCCGTTCTTATGACCTCACCCAGTGGTAAGGGAAGAGGTCCCCTAGAAGGCTTGGGTCCCTAGTTTGGGTCTAGAGGACGTAACGTCCGTGTAAGAAATGGGAGACTCGGTGGTTCCGAGACCTGGGAAAATCATTTGTCGTGTAGCTTGTCTCAGTTACACACTGCAGATTGGTAACCTGTGTAGTGCTTCTATTCCCATTTCACATCCGACAATCCTTCCCTCGTATGTCTTAGGGTCCTGACCGTTCTCACCCGCGGTGATGGTCAGGGTCGGAGACCCACTCCCACCAATGGACACGAGTCATCTTACCGTCGGGCAGATTGGTCTCGACCTCACGTCATCTTTCTAGGTCAACTGTGTACTATTTGATCGGGTGGCATCAGGTTAGGAAAAAAGTGGAATTGAAAAGACCTTTCCCTTCAGTGTAAAAGAAATAGAAATTTCGGTTTCTTTAAAGAGGATTAGACGTGGATTCTTTTTCTTTAAGACAGAAGAGGATAGTAAATCAACAACAAACTAAATATCTGGACTGATGTCAGAGGGGGGAAGGACGATACACTGACACGTTAAGATTAGCAAACCTAGAAATTACTATCCCTATTACAGAGAGAGTAGACACATAAGAGTAGGCACAGATTGTTTTAACCACGAGTTACTCAACTTAACCTCTGTTTTTAAACGAAATGGGTGACCTGAAAGTACTCGAGTAACTCACAATGCAGTCCTGACTACTTTTCTATTTCTGTAGTCTGTTTTAGTGACCCCTATTTCATCGTCTCTACTCTTAAGTAAGTAATCTCTACTTCGTTTCGTACGTTAGACAAAATGACTCATGATAAATACACAGTTCATGAGGAAAAGGTCAAAAGATACCCCGTTCTGTTCATATAACCGGTAGGTAAGTAAATAAACAATAAAAGTGATTATAAATACACGTACTAGTTCTATCCCTAATCCTCTTTCTCACCACATAGATCACACCTAGTTCCCACTCCACCGAAAATAAGTTGAACTACTTCTGGTCTCCATTTCTTTCTCACGTTACTTGAGTGTATTCTCTGATCTTCCCGTACTGGTAATTACGGTTTTTTAGTTGTGACGAACACCCGTTAGTCGAGAGAGACTCGTAGATACTGATTGTTACTCCTTCTTTCCGTTGTCGTAAATAGTACCTCTGCTTGGTCGATGTTGGGGATGATTGTGTCTTCCCGTCTCTCTCCTTCGAAGATTACCATTAAGTCCGTCTTCGTCACTCTCTCCATACCGACTGTCTTTTTGTTTAACTACTACTGCTGAGTTGAAGGGTCTACCTCTCACTGCGAAGGACTCATCCTTTTCCTTGTGCAAGTCTCGTGAGTCTGCTCTAACAAGATCACACGTCCTCCATCTCTACAACTTAACGGTTCCCCGACTCTATCTGTCGATGAGGCAAAGACGACAGAACTCAGTAAGAATTCCTGATTTTTGGGACCTGTTCTCAAAGAAACTATTTTTAACATAGTTCTCTTCCAGAGTATTTGTTCTAAATATACGTCTAGCCCAAAACTGACGTTAAATTTTAGTACGAATCTTTGTCGATGGAACTCAGAACTCCCCAAGGAGTGAGACTTCTCCTATTGACGGGATAGAACTCCACTTTCGTGAAACAATTATTCATAGAATTCCTAACCTCAAAGGGTTTCTAACCAGTCGTCTTACTTCAATTAAAGGGTAGGGACTTCTACTCAAGTAAGTTCCCTTTGATGTTTGTAGGACTAAGACCAGGAGAACTCTCTTAGTTTACCTTTTCGGACGGAGCCCCCGCTCGCGATTACAGTCAGTGGGGATCGACGACACCGTCACTGTTTGTCTAGATAATAGAGTCACGTCGCGTACTGGAGGCACGGGACTTTATCTCTCTTGAAGACTCTTCTCGGTTAACTCGAGGAAGACACTCTTCGTTATAAGGAACTTTATCTTTACCACACTATCGGTCCGTCTGTGCCCAAACTTAAGACTGAGACTGTGTAAGTTAATAAGATATTGGTGCCCTTTACCCCCGACCCCGACGACCTTTATCGTTCGTTTGATTATACAAGTAAATCAGTGGAAGACAAATAAATCACTAAGTACCCCAGCGTTTCTCAGCCTGTGCTGACTCGCTGACTTGACTTGACTTGACTTTCTTAGACCGACGGTCACGTCCTATGTGTTCTCTGTGTCCAAACTAGGGACCCAGTCCTTCTAGGGGACCTCCTCCCGTACCGTTGGGTGAGGTAATAAGAACAGACCTCTTAGGGACACCTGTCTCCCCGGACCACTCGATGTCAGGTACCCCAACGTTTCTCAGTCTGTACTGACTTCACTGCATCGTACGCGGGCGTGAGTGTGTACAAACCACGACCCCTATGCCACTACTTGTTATCTCTGTGTCGAAACCTCTAAAATAAAGTTAAAGTTAGTCTATAGTACGTACTTTCACTTATTAATACTATCATGGATCTCGATACTTGTTCTTCTACACGAGTTATCATTCATGAATCCTCGTCCCCCTTCCCGTGGTGACTTGTATCACACTCGAATCGACACTTCTACATTTAGTACCTTTTCTCACTCCCTTTCATATAAGACTCGTTTTTTCCTCGTCATTAAGGTTTCTGCGGAACTCGTCTCAATAGACATGGGAGCACGAGTAACGTCGTGATGAGTGTTATCGACTTTGTGCCTCTGTCGGATCACACGTAGTCGTTTACTCACTTATTTTCTTTACACTATATAGGTATCACCCCTATAAAAAATCGGAATTGTTTCCTTTAGGATAGTAAACACTGTTGTGTCTACTTGGACCATCTGTAATACAATTCACTTTATTCGATTCGTGTCTTTTTACTGATGACGCACTAGGGTGAACATACTCCACAGATTTTATCTTTGAGTCTTCGTCTCTTATGTAACTCCCTCCCTCCTCCAACCTTTACCCCTCAACAAATGTCAATATGTTCTGTTTTTAAGATCTCTAGACGACATGATTTGTATTACGGGTGTCAATTGTTATGTCACAACACGTGAATTTTGGAACAATTTCCATTTAGAGTACAATTCACGACAACGGTGTGTGTGTGTGTGTGTGTGTGTGTGTGTTTTGTTTGTTTTCGTTCTCCAGTGTTGTTTAGAAGACCTCCACTGTCTATACGAATAGTGGAACTAAAACCATCACAATGGTACCCATATACGAATACAGATTTGAGTAGTCATATATATGTAGTACAGACATGATTCAGTGAAGTCAGTACAGGTTGAGAAACGTTGGGGTACTTGAAATTGGGTGGTCCGAGAAGATAGGTACCCTAAGAGGTCCGTTCTTATGACCTCACCCAAAGGTACGGGAGGAGGTCTCCTAGAAGGACCGGATCCTTAGCTTGAATTTAGAGAACCCAGAGGACGTAACCGTCCGTCCAAGAAATGGTGATCTCGGTGGACCCTTCGGGGTACATATATAATTTATATACGTTAAAAAACATATATACGGTTATTTCGACATTTGTTCTTTTATTTTTAAATTACATATATTTTATTTGTTAATATAAATTATTGTGTAAGACCTAAAAATTGGTTTATAATTATGACGATAATAATGTAACTTTCATACATGTACAAATTAAGATCAAATCCTTTTTTTTATTTATTTATTTTTCATTTTAATTTTTAGAATCCAAAAGTGTGATGATGTTAAAAAAAGGGGAGGTTTGAGAAAACGTAAGAGGAAAGGTTTCGTTTTAGACTCTTTTAATGGGTATTACACGTAACCCAGTTGTGATACCATAGTACGATGTAATCCACGGTTACACAGTTGACCGTGGTAGACCTGACTTTGTGCAAAAGAAGCGAACTACAGTTTTCTCGTTTCTGTCGTCTTCAGTATAAATCACACGACCTTTGAAGATTCATAGGTAGGTGTCTTCCGAAGACTCTAACTCTTTCGTCTTAGGATTATCAGTGTTTATCGGACTCTCAGGACCTCAACCGGTCCTTCGAACTACCTTGTACCTATCTCTTGTGTCGGACGTTAGAATCCACTATAGTGAAGGGAGTGGATATCTGTACCTCTTCCGTTACCGTGGGGTGAAGTCATGAGAACGGACCTTTTAGGGTACCTGTCTCCTCGGACCATCCGACGTCAGGTACCCCAATGTTTCTCAGCCTGTGCTGACTCGCTGAAGTGAAAGTACAAAGTGAAAGTACGTAACCTCTTCCTTTACCGTTGGGTGAGGTCACAAGAACGGACTCTTAGGATCCCTGCCCCCTTGGACCACCCGACGACAAACACCCCAGTGTGTCTCAGCCTGTCCTGACTTCGCTGAATCGTCGTTGTCGTTGTGGATATCTCTTCACCTTTTCGACGTAAACAGGAGGTGGCCACTATATCTGTCGGGGTTTACCCTAAACACTCAACCCCCCAATTTACCTCTGGTCTTAGAGGTATCAATACAACCCTCCTCCCCGAGATCTTGAAAGAAACCCTAATAACAGTCCGACATTGCTGAGGTCCGGGGTCACTGAAATTAGGGTACACATCGTCGATGACAAAGGGGTAGAACAAAACTTTACGAAAATTTGTACAAAACAACTTAAACAGTATTTAGTTATTGGAGAGAACCACAATTAAAAAATACTGTATGAATAACAAACGACACGGACCAGAAACAACGACGTACCCGAAAAGAGATCAACGTCACGTTCGCGAAGAGTAACTCTACAGAAGAGAATAACGTCCGAGATCCCGGGCGCTCGAAGTCATCAACACCGGGTACCTGAGTCATCAACTCCGAGTCCCCGAGATCTCGTGTCCAAGTCAGTGAGACTCCGTATGGGAAGACCTAGTCGCTATCTTGGGCACAGAGGACGTAACCGTCCGTCTGGGAAATGGTGACTCGGTGGTTTCTTCGGGGCTACAAATGTTCGTGTTTCATAAAGTAACATATCCCTGCAAGACTGAAGGTTCTTTCATTGAAGACTCAGTAGTCTTAGTGTTTAGTGACTCGTCAACCAGTTTGTACGTAATTGAAGGGGTACTCTGAGAGTGTCGGACACGAGATTGTACCTATAAAGACTTTCATAGACTCAAAACACGTCACTCGTCCATGTATACGTCGTTTAGTATCTGTTAAGAATCTTAGCGGCCTCACTCATGTGTAATCTATAACGAGGAGGTTCATCGGGTAAAAATGAAATAAAAAATTCGTTAATCATTTTTAAATGATTAACGTAATGTATAAAAATGTGGTAAAATCCCCGTATAACACACACGTTAAATTACAGTATAAAGGTGAAGGGAATCCCGAAGGGACCACCGAGTCTCCAATTTCGCAGACGGACCTTACGTCCTCTGGACTCAAGCTAGGGACCCAACCCTTCTAGGGGACCTCTTCCTTTACCGTTGGATGAGGTCATGAGAACGGACCTCTTAGGGTACCTCCCTCCTCGGACCATCCGATGTCAGATACCCCAGTGTTCCTCAGCCTGTGCTGACTCACTGAAGTGAAAGTGAAAGTGAAATCATAAGATTGTATGTAAAAAGATACATTAAAAATTTAACTTAAATTAAATGTAACAATCAAATTCTATAGGTCGTATCACTAAGTTATAAAATATCTAATATGAAGATTCAATAATATTTTATAACCAATACAAGGGACACAACATGTTAGACAGGAACATCAAATAAATGAATAAATAAGTACGAAAAATAACTTTATATCAACACATGTTATAACATACAATATCCACATGTCATATCACTAGGTGTTAAAAATTTCCGATATGAGGTAAATATCAAAGACATTTTACGACTGAGACGAAGGACACGACATGTTATATAGGAACGTTGAACAAAATATGTACTACCCGACATGGAGAATCAGGAGATTAGGATATGACGGAAGGAAGGGAGAAAGGATTGGTGATCAAACCAGAGATAAAGACATTCACACGAAAAAACAATATAAGTGATCCAAAAACATAAACGACGAATAAATAAATTATGTATTATCAATTCGGAGAATTAAGGTATGGGGATAGAACGAGGAGGAGTGAGGGAAGAGGAACGACTATTGGTCATCAAACAAGATGATACTCAGACAAAGAGAAAACAATATAAATGAAAAAAGTCAAAAATCTCAAGTACATGTTTACTATTGTATTTCATAAACAGAAAGAACCCATTCGTATTATGGGAGGTCTAGTAGGTACTACAACGTTTACCTTTTAAAAGTAAGAAAAAATACCGACTCATGATAAGACAACGTACATATAAAGTGTAAAATAGGTAAGTAGATAACTATCTACGAATAGAACCGATAACATTTCTTACGGTGATACTTGAAACCCCCACGTAACATAGAAAAGTTTAATTTCAAAAATAAAAGAAACCTATATATAGGTTCTTACCTTAACAACTTGGTATAAGGTTCATCGGGTAAAAACTTTCATCATCCCGACTTTGATTAAAATCGATAACTATGGGTGTAAGAAGGGAATAAAACGTAAGTTGCATCATTTTTTTAATGTCCCCAAAGTACTAGTCGATGGGGTGACTATATAAAAGATATAAAAAATATCGATGAAGAGGTTTAAAGATATACGAGTCGAATAAAACTGAATATACCATTGAAAAGTCTTACCATGAATGTTTAGGGATTCTGAGTGTGAAACAACCTAGGGTCTCACCCCGTAGGACTAGTACGATTTGTTCTAACTCTACTTCGTGTTACCTAGTCTGATGGTCCCGGGAATCCTTTCCCTTTAAGAGTTGGTTTGGTTATCAAAGATCGGAGGTCCATATTGACACGAACTCGTTCTCTCGGGTATTGTTATATTTCTTTGTCATACTGGACTGGATGTTCAAGAGACTTTCTACTTCATATTTAGTCGTACTGCCACCCAGGGAACACGTCTCCTCCACTCGTCCCTTCGGGGTGTCCATCTATTCCATTTACACGAGGATTGGATCAGAGTGTAGGTCTTATCCATCAGTTCTGAACCCAGTCAGTGAAATGGTAGTTTCGCTTACCGGTCGACTCGTCTAATTTTGAAATTTGTTCGGTAGGTTCTACCTTTTAAGACATACATGGTAAGATAGAACTTTAAAGTATTCTTTGTGGGAATAATCACAGAGGAGACGAAATCCTCGGATTTCACGAGAGTCTGGGACTGTGGTCCTCTTTCAGGGAGGTAAACTTCCGATGTTCAGTACTAAACCGTCCTCCCGTCCCACCGTTGGTATAGATTACTTCCAGTGGTACGGGGACAGACAAGAGGCGACCAGGGTTCTCGGGACCCCACTTCAACAGATACGAGAGTTTCCTATTAAATTTTTTAGTTGAGGGTTTGTCCTCGGATATACAAACATATCCTTCTGCATAACATACACACAAATATATGAATGTTTTACCTAATAATACTTTTCCTTCTCATAGGTGTTCTTTGAGTGGTTTTAGGACGAAGGACGACTGAACGATCAACCACCTCGATTTGAAAATCCTTTAAAATTTTCGTGTGAGTAAACGTTTTATCTGTCTTTCCCGAAGGTACGCTAAGAGTTGATATTGAAGGTTAAATGTTCAGAAAGTAGAGAGAAGTGAATAATAGACGGGGAAAGGGGAAGTTGTAATAAACTTGGTGTTGTAAGGGTAGTCGTACCTCTTAGACTTTTTAACGAGTTTCCGAAGGGATTCCTCATGTCTTGGTAGATAAGTCTATAAAATCCCATGAAAGTTGGTGTCCTGTCACAACAGACCTGTGTACGGTATACAGTATAGTCAACCACTTTAGGTTAGTCGAGTCCTAGTTGAACTTTATTATTATTAGTATCATACACAATTATTACCATCGTCACCATCATCGTCATTGTCACCATCACCATTATCATTATCATTATCACCATTATTATGAACGGTGGTAGAACTAGTAAAATATGTGTAACAGAGTAATTTACGACAACTGTTCGATATTCTAACGTGAAAATTTTCGTCTTCTTTGACTGAAGATTTCGGTACATCGATTATGTGTCGTCTCCGTCTTAATTTGGGTCCAAGTCAACGAGCATGAGAATTGACGAAGAGGTACAACAAGGAACTCTCTGTTTCTAGTTCGATTAAACGTACAACGTGTTCACGATCTGACTTTGGGACCTGTCTCTAATAGTCGCCGAAATGGGTTTCTACGAGTTCGGCGTCGAGAATCCCTGGGTTGTCAGTGTTCCGTCCGTCTTGTGTCTGTTTCTATTTGGTATGTGGGCCGTACTTCGGGGTGGTACCTCGAATCTAGTACGGACCCTTCTTTCTGGGTAACCTCCCACACCTTTGAACTCTCTCCGACTGAGACTCACCTTTCATAAAACTCTCGTTGGTCTTGTTTCCTCGTCTTGTCTCACTGTCCACTGTACGTCGTCTCCCGTACCGAGGAATGGTCCTTACACCGTACCGGTCCAGTCTACGGTACGACAATGGGAACCCGTGATAGTCACGAGTCTAGTAACATTCAGTGTTGTGGGGATTTCACAGTTGAAGATTAAACTCAAGTACGGGTAGTCTGAAAGGAAATATCGACACTAACAACAAGTGATCCGGTCCACCGACACATCTTGTGTCCAATTGGTTGGAACAATAATAAAAAGTAAATTTATTAAGGACGTATGAAATATAATCTAAGTTATATAAAGATGGGGACCGAAGACAGAAACTTCTGATATCTTAGATCACCCGTCAATCTGTGTATTTATCGATAATCCTAGATATTTTGTACAATCTTCGTCACATCGACTTAAAAAAATCTTGGTGAAAGAACTCAATACCAACTGTATGTTTGTCGACATGTGTAAATTACCCATGTTGGACTACTCAAACCTCTATCCACATATGGGCACTTTGGTAGTGGTGTTAAATACGTCATTTTGATAGATAGTAGAGTTTTTCAAAGAGGTCTCTGAACATTATTGTCCACGTATAACTATTTGACTTTTGACATAAATAATAATACATTGTGTCCCATGGTTGGTATCGGTTTATCGTAAATAAATAAGTGAATAAGTCGGTTTTATATAAAGAGTTCAGAGACAATTTACAGTCTATGACGTAAGTAACGAACATATATGAATGTCAGTTATATCCCATTGTCCCTTCTCTGTAAAAATTCCAGATACAAATTAATTACGATATCTCTCTTCAAGTTCTTCGATACCCCCACGTTATACCCCCTTAGATGTGGTCCGGATTAACTCGCAGTAAATTTAGTTCTGGACCGACTTTTAAATCGGGGAAAAAACATTCCTTCTTCTATTCTTAGAAGGTCCTCCCCTTATCTTTTACGGTTCAAGGACTTCCTCTCCGGACTCTACTCATCTTTACACAGACCTCATTCTTGTCTCCCTTTCTTCTCCATGGTCCACTCCGACCTCTGCTCCCAGTACCTTCTGTAACAGTTGGCATCAAATAGGATACCAACTGTTTCCTGAAATAAGATTCTCGTGAAATATATACAATTGAGACACCCACCTTTAGACTAGAAGACAGAAAACATAAACCCCTTCGAGTAGGAATCTTTTAAAGTCACTCTTGAACCTAAATGTGGTTTCGTCAGACCGAGGTCTTGGGTCGACTTGACAATGAACTGCGCCGGACATTACTAATCGAAGCACAAAGTCTCTTCTCACGTACCCATTCGTACAAGATATGTAGTCAGTATAGTCAACCTATACACTCACTTGTTCTCATCTGAGTCTAAAGTTCTTCTTTAATGACAAGTAGATAGACGGAACTCATGTATTTCGATCTCCTCTGGAAAACTGTTTACGTCGGTAGGGACCGGTTTCATGAAAGACACAGATATTCTGTAAAACGTGAATTCTCTGAGACGTCTTTATCCTCATCAGGTATAAAGTCGTTGAAGGTAATGACAGTATGTGGAAGAGACGTAAAGGACGGAATATCGTTTGGAACCTAGTTATTTTAAAAGATATGAATCACTCCCAAAAGGGGAGAGTGGACGGGTTGGTAGGACGCAAGACGAAGACGATAGTGTCAGATTATTAAAATTACACTCGTCGCGTTCTAGTTTGGGTCTAGCACCCGGGAACTCACTAACACTTAGTAAATCGTCGTCGTTCGGGTAGAAATTACTTCCGACCTTTCCTAACTTTGAAAACTCGAAAAGAAAAGGGGTGTACTTGACACGGTATCTCTCACTATTAGTAAGTCTATTCGTTTACACGGAAAGGACGTTAAGATCTATTTTGAGGAGGGGTGGGGTCATGGACTCATACTCTTTAACATTTATTTTCGATCAGTAAATTAAAACAAAACACATAAAATATATATACTATTTCAACTCTGGGATATCTATGAGATATCTACATTTATATAAAATTAATTCGTGAAGTTCGATAACTTTTACTGACCAAAAGTTTCACATAAAAAGTTATTCATTATGTCAGTGAGTTTTGTTAAAAGGTGGGTAGAGTGACTTTGTAATATATATAAATATAGGTTTATGTATATATATATATATATGTGGATACATGTATTTGTTTTAAGATCAAAGAGTAAGAAATTCATCTTTTTAACTCCGGTATAAGTTCTAGTCGCTCAATAAATCCAGTAAGTCACAAAAATTCTGTNTATATATATATATGTGGATACATGTATTTGTTTTAAGATCAAAGAGTAAGAAATTCATCTTTTTAACTCCGGTATAAGTTCTAGTCGCTCAATAAATCCAGTAAGTCACAAAAATTCTGTAAAGTACACACCCAACGTAAATATTAAGATAACGATTACCGGGAGTCATTATAACACTCATAATAAGTTGTCGACTATTTTAAAAGAGACTTCGACATACCAGTAGTAGTAGTGGTAATACTAGTCATGTTAACGGAAAAAGTTTACTCCGTCTTAAGTGATGAAGAGTCCCATCACCCAGGTCTTCTGTTACGTTTTATATATCTATATCTATATCTATATCTATCGTAATGAACTGAAAGAAGTGAAGATCAGATGAGTGGAGTTAGGGTGGAACAATGGAGTGGTTTTTTAAAACGAAGAAATTACAATTTGTTCCCCTAACTTCCGGTAGAGAGAGAGAGAGAGAGAGAGAGAGAGAGAGAGAAAAAAAAAAAAAAAACCGGTGTGACACGTCGTACATCCTAGTATCAAGGGGTTGGTCCCTAACATGGAAGTGGGGGACGCCACCTTCGTGTCTGAGAATGGGTGACCTGTCGGTCCCTTAAGGGACTTCCGGAGGAGAACTGGGAGTTCAGTCAAAAGTACAATAAATACATCGATATTACTCGACCCCCTCCTCATATGTCAAAATCTCGTACGTAAAACCTTATAGTGTTTATACTCGAACTTAAACAAGATAATACACAATCGAAACCCTTCAAGTAAATATGGGAGACTCGATAAAGGGTAGACATTGTACCTCCAACCCGAAGGGTCCGTCTAGTCGTCATTTCTTAGACGGTTGTCACGACCTCTGGGTCCTCTGAACCCAAGTTAGGGACCCAGCCCTTCTAAGGGACCCCCTCCCGTACCGTTGGGTGAGGGTATAAGAACGGACCTCTTAGGCTACCTGTCCCCTCGGACCGTGCGATATCAGGTACCCCAAAGTTTCTCAGTCTGTGCTGACTTCGTCGACTTGTGTGTGCGTGTGTGTTGCACTTCCAATAGTATGTACGCAGTATTTTACATCGACTCTCAGTTTATTCTTTTAAATAAATTAAAGAGTTGGGTCATGGACTGTGGAACGGTCCGGGATAATTACAATAAGAGTTGCAATAACAGTTGTTGTATAGTGATAACACTAATAGGAAATCTTTTACAATTGGCATCAGAGAGGAAGGTCGGTAGTTAAGTCATAGAGGTCAGGAAAGAGGTTCTGAAACCTTCCCTGTACGGTTAAAGTCCGACAATCACGTCTGAGTGACTTGTGATTCTACCCCACCGTAAACACCCCGTGTCTTCCTCCACCCCCGTCGGAGAGAGCGAGGCTCACTTCGACCTTGCACTTCGACCGACCTACACACCGACTCCCATCGCGTCGGTTTTTTCCGGTAGACCTGGTCACGTCTGTCCCGAAAGTCCTTCGGACACCCCGGAGACTGATTTGGTTCAATAGACCGAAGATTAGTTGAATTACAATTTTAAGAGGTTCGGGAGGACAGACTCTACGATTAAGGAGGATTTCTCCACACACTACATGTCTTCGGGTGTAGTTAGTCCTGCCACTAAAAAGAAGACGGAGTGAAGTGAGGACAGTCGACCTGACTAAGTGACCTTTCGTCTCTAAAAGGAAATATTATTTCGTTTTGGGATTAAACTTATTTGTGACGACGGTCTGGGAGTGAAATTCTCGGACTTGTGCAAACCCCACCCCTCCACCAAACACCGAAACAGTGAGGTCATTATGATGAGTATCTTATCTACGGTCCAAGCAAAAGAACGATCCTTTCACCAGTCCGAAAAAACTCGGTTGACATGGAAGACCTTCGTGGGTCGGGAACTGAAGGTTGGGAAGATTTTTAACAGACTTCCAGTTCTCATAGGACTTAAGGTTACATTGTAATCATATCTTCGATAGAGGAGGTTGTCCAATTAATCACCATCTTAAGATAAAATTCAGTGTCTTACGTAGGACATTAATGAAAGAAATGAAGTAATGGACGAAGTCGGTCTATCTACCGTAAGTCTCTACAGATTACCACAGTTGTAAGGGTGTTCAATTAGTTCTGAAAGGAACAATCTTGGTTCATAATATTTCAATCGGAGACCACGACCCCATCCCCCTTAAACTCTAATCTGTAAGATGGAGTAAAAGGTAACGTAGTGGAACTCAAGAGGTCTATGTCCCGGTCCGTATATTTTGACGAGTCAGTTACAAATGACTTTACTATTGTTGTCAACGGTGGCCTTCTTATTAAAGACTCAGAGGTACCTAAACGTCGGAATACCAGTTCATCGGAATTTCCTTCTAAAGTCATTCGTTAAGAGACGTTGAGTTTGTTCGTTTATCACACATACACACAAAATCCATCTAAACTTCCAACCTCTCCCCTCCGTCTATATGAGCACACCTTTCTCTATTTAGATAATATATTAGAGATGTTATATCACGGATATCATTAACGACGTCAATCATTATTATTATTATCGACGACTAATATACTACTAAACCCCGAAACTATACGTCTACTATGGTGGGAATACCGTCTTTCACTTCTTGATTTCTCGGAGAATCGACTGAAATAAAAAACCTCGAGGTTTTAGTGACGTCTACCACTAACGTTGGTACTTTAATTTTCTACGAATGAGGAACCTTCCTTTCAATACTGGTTGGATCTCTCGTATAATTTTTCGTCTTTATAATGAAAAGGTTGTTTCCAGACAACTCAGTTCCGATACCAAAAAGGTCACCAGTACATACCCACACTCTCAACCTGATATTTCTTTCGACTCACGTCTTTTTAACTACGAAAACTTGACACCATAACCTCTTCTGAGAACTCTCAGGGAACCTGATGTTCCTCTAGGTCGGTCAGGTAGGATTTCTTTTAGTCAGGACCCACAAGTAACCTTCCTGACTACAACTTCGACTTTGAGGTTATGAAACCGGTGGAGTACCTTTCTCAACTGAGTAACCTTTTCTGGAACTACGACCCTCCCTAACTCCCGTCCTCCTCTTCCCCTGCTGTCTCCTACTCTACCAACCTACAGTAGTGGCTGAGTTACCTGTACTCAAACCCATTTGAGACCCTCTACCACTACCTGTCCCTCCGGACCACACGACGGTAGGTACCCCAGCGGTTCTCAGTCTGTACTGACTCGCTGACTTGACTTGACTTGAATCCTGAAGTACGCACCGTGATCACCATTTCTTGGACGGACGACCTCTACATTCTCTGCACTCAAGCTAGGGACCCAGTCCTTCTATGGGACCTCCTCCCGTACCGTTGTGTGAGGTCATAAGAACGGACCTCTTAAGGTACCCGTCTCCTCGGACCACCCGATGTCAGGCATCCCAGCGTTTCTCAGTCTGTGTTGACTCACTGAACCGTACGTGCGTACGTGTACACTGCTATATGTCAAGTGGATACTATAGGGTAAACCAGAGGTATTGTTGACTTCCCTCTAAGAATAAGGGTAGAATGAACACCCCTCTATCGTGAGGTCTCAATCGACATTTAGTAGATGTCTTGTGTTAACCGAGACAACTGTCGATAGGGTTAATTGAATGAAGGTGGATAAGGGCAGACGAGGGATGTCAGGGAAAGGAATTCCCACACTAGTCTCTAGTACTCGGTAAGGACACAAAATCTTCGACTACTACACTTGTACCCGTTTGAAACCCTCTACCACTCTCTGTCTCTCCGGACCTCACGACGTCAGTAACCCCAGTGTCTCAACCTGTGTTGATCCGCTGACTTGTTGTTGGATAAGGTATTAATAAGTAAACTGTTTGATAGGATACTAATGAATCTACGATCCGTATTACTATCAAAGATCCCCTTTTATTTTTCGATTTATTTTTCGATGGTACCCGAAGGGACCATCGAGTCGACGTCCCTTTGGGGTCAAGTTAAGGACCTGACCCTTCTAGGTGACCTCTTCCCTATCTGATGGGTGAGGTCATAAGAACCCGAAGAGAGCACCGAGTCTACCATTACTTAGTTACTTCCTCTGGACCCAAGATAGGGACCCAGTCCTTCTAGAGGACCTCTACCCTTGTAGATGGGTGAGATCATAAGACTGGACCTCTTAAGGTACCTGTCTCCTCGGACCACCCGATATCAGAGTCAAGTCAAGTCAGCGAGTCAGCACAGGCTGAGAAACACTGGGGTACTTAACGTCGTGTGGTCCGGAGGGACAGGTAGTGGTAGAGGACCTCAAGTGAGTTTGAGTACAGGTATCTCAATCACTACGGTAGGTCGATAGAGTAGGAGACAGCAGGGGAAGAGGAGGACGAGGGTTAGGGAGGGTCGTAGTCTCAGAAAAGGTTACTCAGTTGAGATGGGTACTCCACCGGTTTCATGACCTCAAATCGTAGTAAGGAGGGTTTCTTTAGGGTCCCGACTAGAGGAAGTCTTACCTGACCAACCTAGAGGAACGTCAGGTTCCCTGAGAGTTCTCAGAAGAGGTTGTGGTGTCAAGTTTTCGTAGGTAAGAAGCCGCGAGTCGGAAGAAGTGTCAGGTTGAGAGTGTAGGTATGTACTGATGACCTTTTTGGTATCGGAACTGATCTACCTGGAATCAACCGTTTCATTACAGAGACGAAAACTTATACGATAGATCCAACCAGTATTGAAAGGAAGGTTCCTCATTCGCAGAAAATTAAAGTACCGACGTCAGTGGTAGACGTCACTAAAACCTCGGGGGTTTTTATTTCAGACGGTGACAAAGGTGACAAAGGGGTAGATAAAGGGTACTTCACTACCCTGGTAATATTCACTACCCAATATCAGATAACCCAGTGTTTCTCACTGAAAGTAAAATTATATTTCTATTAACGAAAATTCCCTGAGTTTTAGATTAACCCTTTCAGTATTAACACTTATTTATAAAAACACCTTACACTATTCACGGATGTTTGACAGTTTGTTCGTTCCTTCCATCTACTTGATTGAAAGACTCTCTTATTCCGTCTTTTTGTAGTCTCAGTTAGAAACCGTTCTGAGACCTCCTACTTATCCTCTAAAACAACAAAACCAAAAGAAGGTCAAAATAACTCTACATTAACTGTATATTATAAAAATTCAAATCCCACATATTGTATTACTGAATTGTATACATGTACAACTTTTTACTAATGGTGTTATTAAATCAATTAGAGTTAGTAGAGTGTATCAGTGAAAAAAAGAATATTACTTTTGAAATTTCTAGATGAGAAAGTCGTTGAAAGTTTACATATTATGTAATAACAATGTATATCAGTGGGACGACGACGACGATTCAGTGCAGTCAACACAGGCTGAGACACGTTAGGGTATCTGCCGTCGGGTGGTCCGAGGGGAGAGGGACCCTAAGACGTCCGTTCTTGTGACCTCACCCAACGGTAAAGGAAGAGGTTACGTACTTTCACTTTTCACTTTCCCTTCAGTGAGTCAACACAGGCTGAGAAACGCTGGGGTACCTGGTGTCGGATGGTCCGAGGAGACTAAAAGGTCCGTTCTCATGACCTCACCCCACGGTAGCGGAAGAGGCTATCAATGGGATAACATGTAATATAGGGGTCTTGAACAAACAACATATAGATCTTTAGACATCTTATACTCAAAAAATCCTTCTCTTTTTCCCCTCCCTCCCGTACAGTCCTTCCCTTTACTCGGTTTCGGGTCTCGATACTTGACACTACGGACGAGTACTTGTCCACTCTACGAGTCACACAATGTTCATGTCTTATGAACTCTTGTCACTATTATCTACTTTGACCTTCCACTTTAGTCTGGTCTGTTGGAGTTGACT
This sequence comes from Capra ibex, assembly GCA_006410555.1. Classification (NCBI taxonomy): domain Eukaryota; kingdom Metazoa; phylum Chordata; class Mammalia; order Artiodactyla; family Bovidae; genus Capra; species Capra ibex. The sequence continues at coordinate 25,229,180 of SJYO01049755.1, read as the reverse complement.
CGTCAGATCAAAAATTGGGACACACTCTACTTATATAAGTCTTACATCAAAGAATTTTCCGTTATTCAAAACATTTATTATTTGAAGTGTCAAGGAAGAGACCTCTTTCTGGTCCAACAGGGTCTAGTCCATACCTATCCTACACCCGGAACTTCAGTTACCACCCCTAACATACCCATGATACTGAAAAGGAACCACCAACGTACCTCTTTCCCCTGTCGAGGATGTCTGGGTCTTTTCCTTGAGTACGGAATTTTACGTGTGTGCGTGCGTGCGTGTGTGCGTGCGTACGTGTGTGTGTGTGCGCACGCGTGTGTGTGTGTGTGTGTGTGTGTGTCATTCGATTTGTGGTGTGAGTTCCTTGATGTTGGGTATTGGTCACAGTCCTCCCAGTAATCTACGTCCACCCTCGGTTCAACTGATCTACTGATCACTTGGACGTACGAGGACTCTACCTAGAGGGGAAACCTCGAAAACACGACAGACGGTACTCGTGGTAAATTTATTCTGCTATTATTTTATTTCCAAAGGGACCACCACGATCACCATTCTTTTGTGTGGACGGTTACGTCTTCTGTACTCCCTGTGTCCAAACTCGGGATCCAGTCCTTCTAAGGGACCTCCTCCCATACCGTTGGGTAAAGTCATAAGAACGGACCTCTTAAGGTACCTGTCTCCTCGGACCACCCGATGTCAGGTGCCCCAGTGTTTATCAGTCTGTGCTGACTTCACTGAATCGTACGTGTATGGGTGCATTATTTTATTTGGGTATGAACCAAAATGAAAAGGGACAAAGTAAAATAAAAGTGAAAATTCGGTATAGACACAGACACACACAAACACAAAATTTTTTGTTTCGTAAAGAAATGTTCCCTAAAACACTATGAACCATTTAGAAACTACTTAAACCAACTTTTACATAAAACGGTTTTGTTGTTTCGACGTCTTAACACCGTTTGGTGTAAAGACGAGTCTACCATTTCTTAGACGAACGTTAAGTCCTCTGGACCCAAACTAGGGACCCAACCCTTCTAAGGGGACCTCCTCCCGTACCGTTGGGTGAGGTTATAAGAACGAACCTCTTAGGGTAACCGTCTTCTCGGACCGGTCGATGTCAGGTGTCCCAGCCTTTCTCAGCCCGTGCTGACTCGCTGATTCGTGTCGTGTGCGCCGTTCAAAGACGACATTAAGGAGGAAGGTAAGTTACCTCCAGAAGGGAAACTGATTTGACGGTTGAAAAGAGGGACGCCATATGTTCCGAGACAGGTCGACTCGGGTCACACAGGGAGAAGGGGACCGGAATAAAAGAAAAGAGGTCTGTACGGGTCAAGAAGGACGGAGTACGGAAGTGTGTACGACGGAGGGGGAGGGAGGTGGTAACACGTACTGACCGAGGAAGGGTTGTAGGTCCGAGTCGGGTTTACAGTAGATGAGTATTTCCTGGATGTACTAGTGGGACACATCTATAGGGTGTGGTCAGTCATGGTATAGTAGACGAAAGTAAAAGAAGAATGGTGAACCTTGGTAGACTTTTACAGAATAAATGTAGAAATAAAGAAATAACAGGTATAGTGGATGATCTTATACCCATGGTAGTAGTAGGGACCTACGAGTACAGATGGTGTCTCGGACCGCGTATGATTGGTAAGTTTAGAGTAATTTGTTTGTTCATCTAATTTTTCGTTTTAGTCAAAATCCCATTGAATTTAAGACGGGATGGACCGTAATCATAAATTTACGAGGTTAAAGATAACTAAAACGATCATTACCTCCCTTTACCGGTAGACAATGATATGAACGTAGTGCAATAAAGTCACAGGAGGTAGGTTCTATACACATTGAATACTTAGTAAAATGAGATAATAGGAGTTGGAGAATGGGAAGACAGATGACATAGGGTAAGAGGTAGGGTACAGGGGTGAAAGGGTCGAATAAGATAAAAACACGTGTTATCCTCTCCTTAAATGTGAATAATAGACCCGATCACTGGATCGCTTGATCTGTGATACGATTCGTAAAATATACGTACTAGAGTTACGTCAAATGAAATTTGTGGAAGGTTTAAAACGGTCCAGGATGTCTAAACGTAATATTAGTGGAAGCCCCAATATAGGTTTTGTCAATAACGGGTTTGGATACAGTTTGCAAAAAGGGATACAAAAGAAGTTCATCAAAATATTAGGAACTAGAAAGGAGATTTAGAAATTAGGTAAAACTCAACTAAAACATGTGTCACACTCTACTTCTATGTTAAAGTAAAAAGACGTGTACCTAGAGGTCAAAAGGGTTATAGTAACTATTTTCTCTGATATGTAAGGTTTAACGTACAAGAACCATGGAATTACCTCTAGTCAACCGGTATTTACGTACCGACATAAGACCCCGGAAATAAGACACCACAACCAGATATCAAACAAAAATACGGTCATGGTATAACAACTAAGGACAACAAAACACTACACAAAACTTTAGTCCTTCACATTACGGATGTCAAAACAAAACGAGTTCTAACACTAAGTAAAAAAGTTCCAGAAAACACCGAGTCATACTTAAAATCCTAAAAAAAGATAAAGACACTATTCGACTTTAGCTTAAAACTATCCTTAATGTATTTAGACATCTATTAAAACTTATTATATCTATAAAATTGTCATAAGAAGGTTAGATACTTGTGTACTATGCAATGGTAAATAGACACCATTTACCATAGAAGAAGTCAAAGAAAGTAGTCATAGAATACCAAAAGTTACATGTCTAAAAAAAATGGAGGGATCTATCTAAATAATGATTCATAAAGTAAGAATATATAAGGTCGTGATTGTAAGGTTCGAATAGATTAGGAGTTCAGTAACGGGTCATTAAAGATAACATGTTACTCTTCGTGACTATAGAGTCATTAACCTCTCTCTTTACTTCACTTTATAAAATCTCGGTAGTCATTTTAAAGTAATCCTTTACCCTGACTAAAGTACTAAACTAACGTGGACTCGTTACGGAGATATTTTATGTAAAAAAATTCCTTCTTACGTCTATACAAATGAAGAATCTCAACTACAGATTGTATACTCATAATTCTACAAAAACTCCTGGAGACTCCAAATAAGTCAGTAAAGAATAAGAAGTTATATTTTTTTCAGAAGATCTGATACATAGATTCGTTATAATATGAGAGAATGTGATACGGACCACACAAGTTAGTTATTTATAATCATTTTAGTCAACTTTTTACCTAATGTACTCAATTATTTAATTACTTTTCAAAGTCCCACCTTAATCTTCAAAAGAAATTTTAGACACATGACTTCATATATAACACGTTTACAAATATGACTGTATTTTGTGGTAGGTATCAACCCCATATTTACTATTTCAGATCCCATAAATTTTCGATAGTTTTATTATAATTAATACTATTATTCTTCTTTTTATTAACGGAGGGAGTCTTAAAAGAGAAATCAGTTGTAATTTCAACTAGAGTAGAGTTCTAGGACTTTTCAGAAGAGGTACCAGAAGACAAATATTTCCTTTCCACTAACTTACCTTTTTCTTAGACGAAGAATGAATACTTAAGTCCCGAATGACTCGGTCCCTTTAGACTTGACAGGAAAGGAGTAGGTTTAAGTATATTCCACGACTTGAGATACTCTGTCATCTTTGGTCTTTTCCTCCGAAGTAGAAAGACCCGATAATTAATAAGTATCTTGTATAAGACGATTACTTTACAGTTGTGTCTCATGAGTATAAAAAAACCGACACCTAAGACGGTACAGTCTCTGTGTAAACCTCACCTCTCACCCTGTCATTTTCTTTAATAACAACTATTTAGGGTACAAGTTCGGTTTCTTTTAGGGGATAAACAGTGACGTTTTTTATCCTCCCCTACCTTTTCTTTGTCCCGCAATCAACTATTTCAAGGATGACTTAAGGTAAACTTTTTACGGTAAGTTGAAGTTTGTTTTGGGGGTTTAGTGAAGACTACGACTAAAATAACATGTCTAATTGAGTGGTACGAAGTGTTATAGAAGTCATGTCGACCGTGGGAACGAAGACATTATTGGGGTTTGTGAGACTTTGAGATGCCCAGATCCCTGTATTGTAAACTACCACGGTGGCCTACCACATGTACCTAGTGCACCAAAATTACCGACGTTTATCCTGTTAATACAAAAGTCGTTTACCCGTGGGGAAACTCCTTTCCTTTACATCCCGTTGATACAACTATCCAACAGAGGACCCCGAAAGAACTGTGTCGACTTTTCCCACGTTAAGTCGAACTGTAGAGAGTCGTGAAGGACCGGAAATACCGACTTCTTCGAGTTCACACAAAGTCAAAAATTGTTGACAGTTCCCGATGGCATCTAAGACTGGTGGTTACAGATTGGGGATGATCCCTAAGTATCGTTACTGGTCGTAACAAGTATTCACGGAGACTAGGAATCTAGTGGAAACTAGAGAGAATCTGGTTAGGCCAGGAGTTTACACAAGAAGGGAGGTAATTTTCTGACTCTCACCTGTAAATACAGGAGAGTTATGTCAGGACTAACAACAGTGTTATTTATAAAAGACAGTACTAAAATCACTAGTTTTCTACTGCTGAATTAGGTTTGAGAGAAAAAGGAGTAAAACAGAATTTGTATGTAATTGTAAAATTTTATCTTAAATTTGTCCACGGGTCATTGTCTTACTGTTCGCAATTCACACTTTAGACTTTCAATCCTTTGACTTGGTGTATACCAGTGGAAAAAAAAAGGGGAATTGTAGGCGGACGCGACCTGACAATTCACCAAAGTAGTGACAGTCCGGTCCGTCCTGAACATTTTGACCCCTACACCCACAAGTTTCTGTTGTAAACGAACCACGGAAATTACTAAAGACATTAATCAGTAAATTCGTCTAACGGGACACTAGGGTTTGTCCCTTATGTCCCTCTACTCGACTCTTTTAGTAAAGGACTTCCACGAACTTTCGATTAATGCCTTTTACTCCAGACAGAGAAACGTCCCAAGAGGCCGAGGGTAAAGTAACCCACCCCTACCACGACCTCTCGTTGTAAGAGGTTCTTAGATATTTTACACATACGGGTCCACGTGAAAAAAAAAAAAAAAACCTATGATCTCACGATTTTCGGAAACAACCGAAAGTTTTAAATTGTCCATTTATACATTTTATCTACTGGTCACGTTCAAGTTCCGTAATTCGTCCCGTAGGTTTCGACCACGAGACCCTGTTGGGTCTCCCTACCCCACCCCTTCCTCCACCTTTCCCCCAAGTCCTACCCCTCTGTGGACATGTGGGTACCGACTAAGTACAGTTACGTACCGCTTTTGGTGGTGTTGCAACATTTTATTAATCGGAGGTTAGTTTTAATTAATTAAAATTTTTTAAATTGTCCATTCATTTACTAGGTTTATGCCGTTACTGTTACATCTCTGGTCGTCTTCCTTTACGTGAATCGTTCTCGTTCAGAGTTGAGGTACTCTCTTTCTTTGTGGTTTTTTGGTTCCTTCACTGCAAAGTATCGTTGTCCCAGGTTCTAGACCAGCCCTCTCCCCGGGACACTGACGGAAGTACCTTGACCTGTTAAGTTGTCACGATTATTTACGTGAGCCTTACGGAGTAAGTCGAAAATGGAGTTTCTATTTTCATCTTCAAAAGTCTCGTACAGTCTTTCCCTGAATTGATAAAATTACTAAGGTCCTGAGGGAATGATCAATTGTGAGAAAGTCTATTCGGAAATAGAGTCGTTCGGAGTTAGCGAGGGACACTCTCTTTTCCGACAAATTAAGAGTGGTTATTAAACCGGTAAGAGAACACCCCCACACAACTACTGAGTTTTGGAAAATTTTCAACCGTGCTATACTTAGAGACACTGTGTATGTATGGCTGAGTGAAACATGTATTGTTGTCATTGTCAATTCTATGACTTACGATTGATGAGCGATATGTGTTTAGGTGGGAGACTCAGGAATAAATACTTTAAGAGTACGTAGGGTTATCCCTCCAAAATGACTAGTCCTTTGTTCCGGTCTCGTAAATTTAGCGACAGTACCTCGATTACTTCCCTTCCCGATTCTGAGTCCGTTAGCTGTCTTAACGACAAGTTTCCTATTCGTAAGAAAGGAAGTACAGGAAGTCGTAAGGGTAAAAGGTAGACATTGGTTTATATACCTTGTGTATGTAAAGAAAAGACCCGGAACTGCCTCGGGATCTATTTAGAACTGGCCTATGACCTATTGTCACTTCGTATCATATTTCTACCTCCCACCGTCACCTGAACCGAACTAAAATCATAAGACGTCTTATTTCGGACAACGAAACTTTCTATACTTTCTAGTAATTACAAAGTCATCGGTCTCTTTTATGGTACGGTGTTTCATTTCTTAAGATGACGTGATAACGTCAGTCAAGTCACCGGACCTCCAGATTGGTACGGTCCCTTCCCCCCGTCTCTCTGGAACCCGTAACTACGGACCGTGTACTTTAGGGAACCACCATCGACGAGAAAGTAGAGTTTAGGAATTTTTGGGGTGAAGTCCAACAGAACTGAAATTGTGTTTGTGTAGATGGTAGGTCTTAAAAGTTAGATCAACTGATTTCTTCCTCTTAAAGTCCCTTTTCTCGTCTTTACCGACCCTCGTTACTCCGCGACGGAAACCAACTGTATGTTCAGGTAGAGGGAACCCCACTGGACCGTAAGCTACATAAAGACTGTAGCTTTTGTGTTAAAGTCTCTTTTCGTCTCGTCTGTGACGGGGATCTTGAACACACAAACGGTCCAGCAGACAGGCAATCTCGAGGCAGGTCATGTTTCATACCTTTTCGTTTTGGTGTGCCGTCGGGAACTCTGCCCTCTGACTTAACCGTACTTGGTAAGAAAGACAAAGCTCTCGGTCGACTCCGTCTTCGGTGATCCTTGGGGTCGTGGAGAACAAGACCAACGGATTCGAACAAAGGGTTCCACCCCCTGTACGGACCGGCAGAGGTGCCTCGTCCCGCTCGGGAGTCGTCTTACGATTCATCCAGAAAACCGCCACACCTAACTAAACGTCTCTACCGTGTGCACACTGGAGGAGTCAGTTTCAATTACAAAGGAACCGGGAGTCTTAAAGTCTTTTTGTGTTTGCATTTATTTTTTATTACTGTTCCGGGGTCTCAGTAACGGAGTCGTTAATAATTACGGACGGTCCAAAGGTCGTGGGACAATCTGCGACTGTTACAGTCTTTTTAGTAGTTTTCGTCTTGAAGACAAGAGAAGTTACAATTATTACTATTTCGTGGTTTTTAATGTAAAAATTTGTAGTGTCTCAACTAGCAAAAGAAACGGTGTATATAAAGACGAAAAGTTTAATTTTTGATCGTCCTTTTGTGTTCGTACTAAATGTGTATCGAAAGAGACAGATCTTCTCGAAAAAGAAGTAGACGGAGCTCTCGGAAGGATATAGTAAGTTTGAGGTCACACCGACAGTCGAATTACTGCACTTCAGAGTCAGAGGTTCGGGTGTTAGGAGTGGTGAGACACGAGGGAAGGATGGGGTAGGTGTACCAGCGTTGAAATCTATAGTGACTTCCAGGGACCCACACACAGACTTAGGGGGTGAATCACTGGAGGAAACCGACTCCGAGAAGATCTGAGACAGACAAGAAATCTTAGTAGAGGCCCACACAATTTTGTATGTCTTCAAGTTCAAGGTTTGGTCTGGGTAACTCCGGACGTGTAGAAATGAAATACTATGAGAGATATCCACTTTCTGTACGTCTCCTATTATCGTCTTATGTTTAGTTTCAAGGTGTAGGAATTTTAGACTTCGTCCTGGGTCATTGGGTCACTTCACGGAGGGCGAAATCTTGTGTGACGAGGTCGACCTTCGACGTCACTCTGAAGGGAAAGAAAAGATGACGAACTTAGACTTAGAACTTTGGTCGTGTAAGTCAAGAGGGACCCGACCCCTCCTCTCTACCTATCGGTCTAAACGTGTCTTCCGGAACCGGACTGAGTGGATGAGTCGAGAGACGAGTCTCCCCAACCTTTTCCCTTTGTTTTTATTTCCTCTCTTCGTACTGACCGGACCTTGTTCCTCTGCGAAAACAGACCCAAATAGACGGCTCTTTCGTTCCTCTCTTTTTTACGCTAACACACAGGTACCGACATCTGTGTCCTTGGGACAGATCCTCTTTTGGTGTCGGGTTTCTTACAAGAGTGGAGTCTGTTCAGTATAACTTATGAGGACAGGGGAGCAACCTCTCAGACCTTGCACGTGTCTTCACCTGGACCGTACATTCCCGGTCGGACCCTAATGAAGGAGAATAGGGTGACTGAAGACCAGTTTTCCGTTAAAAGTCAAGTAAACTCAAGTCAGTGAGTCAGCACAGGCTGAGAAACGCTGGGGTACTCGTACGGTCCGGAGGGACAAATAGTGGTTAAGGACCTCAAGTGAGTCTGAGTGCAGGTAACTCAAAATCGTCACGGATTTTCACGGTGAAGACTCAGTAGGACTCACGGTTCTGGAGGTACGGGGTTAGTTGACGGTAAAAGGGGAAATCAGACACACACACACACACACACACACACACACACACAACCTCTCACGAACGTCATTAATCACCCATCTCGGGTCCCAACGACGAGTTGGAGGATACTACGTGTTCTTATTGAAAGACGGTAACACAACATTGTCAGGTTAGTGTTGTTTCTTACTAGGTTGGGGTTTATTACTAAGGTGTTACCAACTCTTTGGGACCTAACTCTTCTTATAGATACCTCGTGAGTTAAAAATGGTGTGCTTCTTGGAACAAGAAATGCAAAAATGGGATGTATCAAGATTGTCTTTGGGTGACTACTTTTATGTTAAGGGTAAAAGTCTACTCCTTAGACTTCGAGTCTCTTTACCTTACCGTCACCTTCCAGTGTCTAGACCTTCCGGCGCCTTCTCTGGCTGGCCTAAAGAGTAAGGAAGATTGCGAGTAAGGAACGGTGTCGGGGGGCAAGGGTGACGGAGTGAGGAGACAGGGAAAGTACAGGGTGCAGCGACCGTACTGAGTCCCAGAGGTCCCAACTCAGACCGGATGTTGGTGAAGGTCATGAAATCCCAAGGAGAAGAAATCGTCTGAGCACACACCTACGTCATGTGCACGGTGGATTCTGTCCTACATAATGTCTTCGTGGACAGTCCGGAAATGAAAAAAAAAAAAAAATTAAAATTTTAGAAATTAAGAATGTACGCAAGGGTTTGTACTTGGGGGGGAGGGTGGAGGGAGGGGTATTGTAGAGAGACCCAGTAGAGGTACGTGGTCGGGGTTCGTACGACGTGGGACGCAGTCTGTATCTGACCGCTAAGCTAAGAATGTACTATCATATGTACAATCTTACGGTAAGAGGGTTTGGTAGGGTGGGAGAGGGAGAGGGAGACTCAGGTTTTCAGGCAATATGTGTAGACACAGAAAAAACGACAGAACGCATGTCCCAGTAGTAACGGTAGAAAGATTTAAGGTATATATACACAATCATATGACATAACNTTCGAGTCTCTTTACCTTACCGTCACCTTCCAGTGTCTAGACCTTCCGGCGCCTTCTCTGGCTGGCCTAAAGAGTAAGGAAGATTGCGAGTAAGGAACGGTGTCGGGGGGCAAGGGTGACGGAGTGAGGAGACAGGGAAAGTACAGGGTGCAGCGACCGTACTGAGTCCCAGAGGTCCCAACTCAGACCGGATGTTGGTGAAGGTCATGAAATCCAAAGGAGAAGAAATCGTCTGAGCACACACCTGCGTCATGTGCACGGTGGATTCTGTCCTACATAATGTCTTCGTGGACAGTCCGGAAATGAAAATTTGTGTCGTCAAACAAGTAGAGTAAGGAGACTCCTTGTATTCGAGGAGAAAACGTCCGTGAAGACTTTATTACCGACTAACAGTTGCGCCTAATGAACTAGTTTTTCTTTGTCGGGGAGGGGAGGTGGGTTTTATTTCGTTTTCACAAGTTTCTCTTTCGTATCTACCCTAAAACCAGTTTTATCTAGACCAAAGTCGATGAAAGAATGAACCTTAACGAACAAACAGGACGGAAAAAAAAAATTGAGAAAATCGGTACGGTACACCGTACACCACAGAATCAAGGGACCGGTCCCTAACTTGGAAACGGGGGATGTAACCCTCGTGTTTCAGAATTGGTGACCTGGTGGTCCTTTAAGGGAGAGGTGGAAGACCAGGAAGTATAAGAAATTGAGTGAGAATCATGTAAGATCGGTGTTCCTGGAAGGGGTTAAGGAGTTTACGTGGGTGAAGAAAGAAGTCCCACAGGGGAGAAAGAGAACGAAGAAGACCTTACAAGAAGGAAGATGTCACGTAAACCGATAGTGGATGGAGAAGTAAGTTCAGAGCTGAATCTACGGTAAAGAAGTCTCTACGGGAGGTAACTGGAGGGGTTAGAGTCAGTCGGGGAGAAGAAAGTATAGTGAACGACGATAAACATCATATAAGAACCACCACAAATAATCATATTGCGGACAGAGAAGGGTTTCCCTTTCTCAAGACACTCCCGTTTCCCGTACAGTCGAACCAAATGGTTACGAGACGGGTATCGGACACAACTTTTTCTAAAAATTTACTTTCTTATTTACTGTAACTAACTAAGTGAATTAGAAATACCGAAATAGATATGTCACTAGTATAATTAAAGTTGAAAAATTTTCAGTAATCTTACTTTATTCCCCTGTATAGCTTTCTCGGTACGTCTATATGAACACACGAACCAGTACAAGCCGAGAACGTTAGGGTACCTGACATCGGACGATTCGAGAAGACAGGTGTCCTAAGAAATCGTTCTTATGACCCGGAGGTTTAAGTGAAAATGGGGACTGAGTTGAGAGGAATGAAAACGAAAAGTACAAAACCTTTTTAAAAACACTGAGAAAGGAACGGTGACTAAGGACCATTCTGAGGAAGGACTCAAGTCGAAACGGGCGAGTCGGAGCCCTACGCAATGACTTCCCTCCACTTGAAAGATAATGGACACCAATGTTTGTCGACAATAAAGTCGGGGTCAGTCCTTATTAGATATGTATGTAAAGATCTTACTTGTGTCGAGGGCTACCCACCTCTTAGGTTAACTGACTATTTAGATTCGTGCCAAAGTAAATATCCCCTACCTTGATGTCACACGTAGCATGACATAGTACTCAAAGAGTCTGAAGAAGACAACCAAAGAATCTTTGACACCTCGTCGTGCGTCACCGGACAGTTTGGATCCCTCGACCGTCTCGTTGACCGATCAGGACTCCCAGAAGCGTATTTTCCGTCCGCCCTAGGACCAGCCGACCGTCGAGGTAGACTTACCACTCACTCATGTGTCATTTCACTGACGACTCCTACAATCGCTAAAGAGAGGCTTGGTGGACCGAGAGGGCCGACCGACGACAACTATTTCTTGACTCTCTCTAACCGTGACTAACGTGTGTGCCCCGCTGCCGAGTAGAGGCCGAAGTTCATGAAACAGAGACGACGACCCCATCCCGTGTCCGTCACGTCAGTTTTCCTCGGCACTACCGAGACTGTTAGTCGATGTGAATGTGTCTGTACCGACGTTTCGTGGGACAGTGATACGCTTGAACGACGGGTGTCAATCAAGAGAGACCCCAGACCGCAGGGATCCCCGACTCACACTGTCTCCTCTATTCGGTACTTTTTCAGTTCAGTCTTGATGATAAAGAATATGTCGGGACGAGTGACCGAGGGACCCAAGAGACTCAAAAGTGGGAATATATATTAGTGTTAAATAGAGTTCCTACCACTGTTCTCGGTCGTTTGTAAATCTCGTCGTCGGGAGAGACGGCAGAAAAAGAGAAAAGGGTTTTCCATAGTCCTCCGACACTTCAAGGGAGGTATCATTGGACTCACAAATGATCTAGGAAGGTAAACGTCACTTTATAACCACATCCCCTCCGACATTTAAGGGACGTCGGTCTAGGTTCGGAGAGTCGACTCTACTCCTACAGACTCTTTCGTGTCAGGAGGTTACTGAGAAGGACATAGGACGCAGACTCATTGAAGTACTCAATAAAGAGTCGTCGGATTATATAGTAAGAACCAGACTCGACAGAGGGCTCGGTAACGGGTAAAAGAGTCGGGATCCTACATAGTACTCGTTTTAGTGGAAGATGAACTGTTTCATCAAAAAATCCCATTCGGAGTGTAGGGCTCTCAATAGAGTGTACCAATGTCTTAACGATTTGTAGGTCATTTCTTCGGTGGCAATTAAGACTGATCATATAGAAAATGGAAAAACCTTAGAATTCCTACTCTGGACACAGAGGAAGTGGAAAGAGAGAAACTACGATCCCATTTTGTAGAGTGTGTGGTTTCTATTAGTCACTTCCAAAGAACAATTTAAGTAAGGTGAGGAAATTGGTTATCCTGTAGCTCAGTTTTTCTTAAATTCCGGAACTTCGAACCCGCCACAAAATAGGAAAACAGGATGAGAGATTTGGCGATGGAAGGTGGAGGTCCCACCAGGATTCATCGTGACAACGGTACTGTTGTAACCGTGCCCCTTCCCCGAAAGTTTCCAGGAACCAGTGTGTTTTGTGTAACGTTAACAAAACCGTACGTTGTCTGTGAGTCCCGCCGAGATGGTTTTCCTCCCTTTACTGACTGCAATATCCTATACTGACTTAAAAACAGGTCCTACAAATGTTTGAGTGACTGGACGTCGTTGCACTTGTCTCTCTTAGTGAACCAAGTAACAATCGCTGGTCTGCACGTTTGACACGTGTCTGTCGTGGGGTAGGTGACGATTCTACTCGAGAAAGTGTGGTAACATCGAGTCCACGAAACCGTGTGGACGGTTCTCCTCTCTTGTCCTCCGGTCCCAATCATCCCATAGAGCACTTCATGCCGAGTCACGTTTCTGATTAACCCCGACGTTTCAGGAATGATTTTATGATGGAACGGGAGAGGTAGACACCAAAGAGAAAAGTTTACAAATGTTTTCGTCTAAGTGGACAAAGTTTCCAAAACGGTAGTCGATGTCCAAGTGTTTCTCGTAAACGTCTAAAATGAGACGTCGGTAGTTCTGTCAGTAGTAGGAAGTGAAGGTCTCACGTAATAAAGGGGGTTAATGCAAACATTAATAGACCTTTCGTTTCACTTTAGGGTACCCTAAACCATAACTTATTAGAACCCAACCGTAAGACTGATGTTGATAACACTTAAAATGGGTCGTGAACCTTGAAGAGATTAGGAGTCTTATAAACATCATTTTATCCGTATTATTTTCGTTATACATCAATTGTCACAGGAAACCCCTGAGACTTTTGTAGAGTCTTTTGTAGACAGGAACCATTTGAGATTACGATATGTTAACAATCAGTAGATTGGTCAGGGAATCACTTGATACTATTCTCCTCTAGGATTACAATATTATGGTAGAGTAATAAGACAGACATCTTAAAGATAGTAAAATTCATGTCATCATTCCCCAATGATAAGTTCCGCGTCTTACATCATCAAACTGACAGCAGCAACAAAGATCTCCTTATCGCACCCTGTACGTACTTCCACCCCTCAAACCGTCGGTCAGTCGATACAAAACCCCGACTTCCTTGACCTCACAGAGATGGACCTATACCCTTCCACTTCCCTTCATCTTAGTGGCAAAAGTTTGGAACGTTCCTAACAGTGTATCTACTATCCTAAACTTTTATATTCCTGTAAACGAAACCGACCGATGTCTCTCTTTTTGGTTCAGTTACCAACCAATTTTAGTATTTTCCATAGTCCAACTATATGCTTAAAAATTTTTTAGTTGAGTTAATCGTGGTGTCACCATTTCGGTAAACTACACTATCCATTTAGAGACAGTTGATTTCTACTGGGTTTCTCCTAAGACATCTTTTCAAAAGACTCCTACTTGTGAAAAATCGAAGGTGAAGTTAATATATGTTTGTTGTGTTTGTGGAGCACACAACCAACATTTATTTATACGGAACCGAGATAATTTTAAGAGGATTTCTTTTGTAGAGACCTACTCCGAGACTTTAGGTATACGAAAGTCTCTCCGAGAACTGGAACGTACGTGTAATCACAGTGATCTCTAAATTCTTTAGGGTTACTGGTTCAATCTGGGTTCTGGTTAATTTAGTCTAAAAGACCCCTTTTCTGGTCGAAGTCATAAAACAATTGAGTAAACAACTAAGATTGTCTCGGTTTCATCTCTTGGTAACGTGATCATAAATGTTCGATGACCCTTCGGGATGAAACTTCACCAAGAGTTCGAACGGATGTACAATTTTTTTTTTTTTTTGGATCGAAGATAATTTAGACAGTTCTAGATAGTTCTCTAGATAGTTCTAGATAGTTCTCTAGATAGTTCTAGAGACCCAGATCCCGGACCCGTATTCATAAAAAGTTTTCGAAGGGTCTACTAACATTACTCGACGGTCTAATCTTGGTGAAAGAATTTCCCTTATCCCTTAGGAATTGGGAGGAAAAAGTCCTAAATTCTTGGAACGAGTATCCCTAAGGGAGGAACCTCGATTGAATTTTAAGTCATGTCAAACTCAAATCAAAATAGGGTAAATTATAGAAAAGCATCTTGTTTGTCGACCAGTTGTACTAAAAAATGAGATACTCGAGGTGTTTGAACCCCATAATCTTTGTTTCTTTAAGAACAGAGTCTAATCGGCATCTTTCACGTACATCAGTACGCACTTTTACAATGTGTTATTATTTTATTAATTATTATAATTGTGGAAATAACTTTTGGATGATATCCAGTTCCAAACACGATTCGTGAAAGATCATTACTAGAATAAATTATCAATATTTTGAATTCTAGATTAGTCACGATCTTAACAAACTGACCTCTTCTTTAAAACTCAGTCTTCCCAATTCTTCTTAAACATTCCGATGTACCCATTCACCCTACGGTCTGAGATTCTAGGGAGGAGACCCACACTTCACAAGACATTTGTGATCTGGGGTCCATAACATTGGGTTTCCACTGTCAATACAGATTACACAGTAGGGACTGGAATACGACAGTAAGTAGACCCTGAGAACTCTACTTCAGTTCTAGGGTGATGGAGAAAAAGAGAACGGGGGAAAATAGTGAAATGAAAAAACCTCTTCCGTTCAGATGAGGATAAATAAAAGGAGATACTTTATTATGACTCGTTCTCCTGTACAAGGGCACCTGGAGTCACAAGTAGTGTAGGATCTTTGGAAAAAGAAAGACTACCTCTCGGACGTTTTTATTATTACGTAGGTCTTTTTATGGGTTTAATCACAAGTTTTTTTATTAATGGGTCCGATTATCCATATACTTTTTAGTGAGTGATCCAAAGTATTAATTTCTCAGTGTATATGTTAGTTATTCTATATTATATTAGTGGATAGTCTAATATCCTCTTAGTTGTCAAACTATTATAGGTCACTACCACTGCAACCCTTCTTTACTCGTCAGAGGATGTGACAACCACCCTTTTTTTTGACTATACCAGAGAAACCATCTTTACTGTCATAGATAGTTTAAAATTTTCCAGGTATTGAAGACTTTGTCGTTATGTACAGATCCTTAATAAGGTGTCTATATTCACGATTCTTATATTAACTTCGTAATAAACATTACAGGTAGTTATTCGTTCACCTACGATTGTTATCTTATGAAACATGGGTACTTTTTCTTTCTCCAATAGATACATAAATGACTATACCTTTCTAAGGATCAACTTTTTTTGTTCCACGTCTTGTTTTATGCACATATTAGAACAAACTACTTTTTTTTCTGTATATGTGTATGTGATATATATGTGTGTGTGTGTGTGTGATTACATATATCTGTGTGTATACATATGTGTATAAATCCCAAAGGGACCACCGAACCACCATTTATTAGACAGACAGTTCGTCCTCTGTATCCAGGTTAGGGATCTAACCTCTCTAGGGGACCTCTGCCCTTACCATTGGGTGAGGACATGAGAACGAACCCTACCCCAACGTTTTCTCAGTCTGTGTTGAATCGTTGTCGTATGTGTACACACACACACACACACAAAATAATGTATATGTATATACACATTTACGTATCTACAAAAACCTTTCTATATTCCGTTACCGTTGGGTGCGGTCATGAGAACGGACCTTTTAGGGTACCTACCTCCCCGGACCACCCGACGTCAGGTACCACAGTGATCCTCAGCCTGTGCTGACTCGCTGAAGTGAAAGTGAAAAGTGAAAGTACGTAACCTCTTCCTTTACCGTTGGGTGAGGTCACAAGAACGGACCTCTTAGGGTCCCTGTCCCCTCGGACCACCCGACGGCAGAGACCCCAACGTGTGTCAGCCTGTACTGACTTCTCTAAATCGTCGTCGTCGTCGTCGTACAGTGGAAAATGGAATAATCATCTACAATCCCAACTTCTTATTCTAACTCTTAAATGTCCACTTTTTTACCCCTCTTCAGAATAGTAAAATACGGAAAGGTAAATGTGTATATACACATACATACGGAAATATACCTTTTCGTATGTGTGTGTATACACATACATACACATGTTCCCTTTAGTATATATATATATGTATATATATACATATATATATATGTATATGTATGTATATATACCCAAAGGGATTCTTAGGTGGATGTTACGTCCTCTAGGACTAAGTTGAGGACCCAATCCTTCTAGGAGACCTCTTGTTTATCCGATGGGTGAGGTCATAAGAACCCGAAGGGACCACCGAATCTGTCATTTCTTAGCCGGACGGTACCCTCTCTGGACCCAAACTAAGGACCCAACCCTTCTAGGAGACCTCCTCCCGTACCTTTGGGAGAAGTCATAAGAACGGACTTAAGGTGTTTGTCTCCTCGGACCGTCCGATGTCAGACACCCCAACGTCTCAGTCTGTACTGACTCGTTGATTCGTGTGTCGCGTGTGTGTGTGTGTGTGTGTGTGTGTGTGTGTATATAAATTTAAAATAGTTCATGTTTATAATAAAATACGATTGGATTAAACTTTTGGATTAAGTTTTTATTCATATAAAGTACATCCTCAATGGACGGATAGACTATCCTTAAAGTTATTAATCGATGTGAAAAGGAATGTAATTTTTTTTCTATTAGTACTCTCTTCTCGACATGACTCTCTCTTGTGGTTTATATCAGTAGGATTTAACATATACGTAAACAGAGAAAAGTTATCGAAGACATTTTCGTCGTTGTCGACGTCGAGCCGTGAGTCGGGGGTCCTGTCCTCCACCTTAGTAGACCCTGGATTTGTTTATGTGACAAGGGACGGTTCGCTCCCGTAAGTGAACAGTGTGTTCTTGAAACTCAGGTAAAGGACAAAGTGACACCGTCATCGTAGTTATAGAACAATTTTAAGTCTAAAAAGTCCGGGGTAGGGTAGGTCCAGATGACAGAATCCTCGACAGACCACCCGGAGTGTCAGACAAAATTGTCTGGGAGGTTCACCAAGACTACGGTGATTACAGACTCTTGACGACCGGATCAGATTGTTCGTAAAATGGAAAAGTCATAGTATCATCAATATTACGACGGGTTCTCTGTCTCAACGTGTTAGAAAGAATCCATTAAAAGTACATAAATCCTTATTTACATATTAAAACGATAAAGAGGGAGTGACAAATAGAGATCATAAACATGTATAACGAAAATATGATACGGTATACTATACTATTAACGATCTCTTCTTTATCGGTTAAGAAAAAATAAATAAGGGTATACTTATTTTGAGTATCATGAATCTAAGTATTTTTAAGGAATATTCGAATGTAAAAGGAATATTACGTCCGAGTGTCACTCGTACGGAACTCCAGTAAAGGAAAACACCAATATCCCTTCTCTTTTGTGTGTACGACCTTTATTATACTTTTAGTGAGGATGGAAGGTACTTATTCTACCTCTTCAGGAAATTCTATCACTGCCACGACCGGTTTTGGTCCGGTCTTTTCTACTTACACGTCTAGTCCAGACGATAGAATATGAGACCGATCTTTTTTTTCCTTAAAGTCAAGAAACTTAGGTCCGGAGGGGACGTCTTTCAGACTAACTTTTTTATTCATTTGGGGGTGTGAAGGAAGGAAAGGACAGTGGGCAAGTGGGAGGACTGTGAATGGTAGGTTTAGTCTCTGTTCTGAAGGATTTCTGTATTAGGAAGAAGATTCGAAAGTTGAGAGTTACTGATTTCTTTCCCTCTGGCATTCTGTACAAGAGGGATGTTAAATTCTTCATTCCTCTCCCTAAAAGGGTCACCGATGGAAGGTCACAACCCCTGATTCCAAACTAGGGACCAGTCCATTGATTCTAGGGTGTACGATACCTCGTTGATTCTGGTACGTCACGTTGATGTCTCTCGGACGAGTGACGTTACTTTTCGGTCACGACGGTTTAAAAAAATTAATTACATAAATAAAATTAACCTCCGATTAATGCAACGTTATAACCCCACCAAAACGGTGTGTAGTTGTACTTAGTCGGAGTCCACATATACACAGGGGGTAGGACTTGGAAGGAGGGGGGAGGGAGGGGTGGGGTAGGGAGACCCAAAAGGGTCACGTGACTGAAACTCACACGAAGTACGTAGCTTGAACGTGAGGTAAAATGTATACCAATCTATGTACAAAGTCACGATAAGAAAGTCGAGTCCTTTTCGGTCACGACGATCAAAAAAAATTTACTCCTATTTTTTTTCCATTCTCCTCTCTATAGGAACTCACGAGGGAGTTTTCCGGAATAAATTACAGAGAGTTTAATTACCTTCATCTCTCCTACCTACTTTTATACGTTTATACCCGTGTCATAAGTTACTGAAAAGTCGGGATTAATACTATTCTTTCCCTTAGTAGACGAGTCTCCAACGTACACTGGTTGCACGTCGGTCTCGAACCAGAACCGTCCACCCCAGTCAAATACAGAAAGAGAGAATTCATATAATATCTGAGTTCCACCCGTAGAAACTATGTCAGGTTTTTCATATGTGACTCCGGAGTAAGAGTGTGACAGAGTGGTGACCTCGGAGTCCCACTTTGTAAACGATAAGAAGGGAACTACTTCAAGACACGGTGTCTTTTGAAACACGGAGTAATGAAGGTTCTTTGAGCCGGTCCCACTGGAACTATTCTCATGAGAGTTTGAGAGGAGTGGACATGTTGAACTTGTTAAAACGGAATTTGAATTTCGAAAGTCACCCCTAAATGAGTCAACTTAAATCTGTACAGAAACATTAAAAACAAATGTACAAAATCAAAAAATCATTTTGTCATCTCAGGGACGATTTACCTGTCAGTACTACGTTTACCTGTCTCTATTTACGGGGAGAGGAGGTGATGGGCGGACGGACATGGAGACAGGAGTGGGTGGAGAAAATCAAGAACAATAATGGTTTGTGAAGTGAAGTACCCTTTATCTACCCCTTTGTCACCTTTGTCACAGTCTGAAATAAAAGACCCCAAGGTTTTAGTGACGTCTACCACTAGCGTCGGTATTTTAATTTTCTGCGAATGAGGAACCTTCTTTTCAATACTCGTTGGATCTATCATATAAGTTTTCGTCTCTATAATGAAACGGCTGATTCCAGACAGATCAGTTCCGATACCAAAAAGGTCATCAGTACATACCTACACTCTCAACCTGACACTTCTTTCGACTCGTGACTTCTTAACTACGAAAACTTGACACCACAACCTCTTCTGAGAACTCTCAGGGAACCTGATGTTTCTCTAGGTTGGTCAGGTAAGACTTCCTCTAGTTGGGACCCTAAAGAAACCTTCCTTACTACGATTTCGACTTTGAGGTCATGAAACCGGTGGAGCACGCTTCGTAACTGAGTAACCTTTTCTGACCACGACCCTCCCTAACCCTCGTCCTCCTCTTCCCCTGTTGTCTCCTACTCTACCGACCTACCGTAGTGACTGAGCTACCTGCACTCAGACTCACTTGAGGCCCTCAACCACTACCTGTCCCTCCGGACCACACGACGCTAAGTACCCCAGAGTTTCTCAGCCTGTGCTGACTCACTGACTTGACTGACTTGATTAATGGTTTGTCCCTCGATATCACTTATAAACGAATCCCAGTCTCCGAGTGGGACTAGATGAGGTCCAAAGGTAATTGTGTCAAGAAAACCTTTTCTTCAAGAGAGGGAGGGTAACACCTTCTCAGTCAGTTACCGAGATGGGAGGGGTCGGTTCGTTTTCTATTTTCTGGGTTAGATGTAGTTAACCCAAGGTAAAGGGCCTTTGTACTTAAAAGTCGTCTCACTGTTCTTCTCCTTTTTTTTATCGACTTAGTGTAAGTAAAGTACGAAGGGTTCACCGAGTCATTATTCCTTAAGTGGACGTTTACGTCCTCTACACCTAAACTAGGGACCCAACCTTTCTAGGTGACCTCCTCCTTTACCGTTGGGTGAGATCATAAGAACGGACCTTTTAGGAAACCTGGCTCCTCGGACCACCCGATTCCAAGTATCTCAACGTTTCTCAACCCGTGGTGACTCACTGACTCGTACGTGCGTGTGTACATGTAAGTAAAGTCGTACTACGGACCCTGTCTTTAACCTATCAAAGACTTTAGACTTATGGTTTTAAAAGGGAATAAAGATGGAACGAAAGAATCTCCTCATGGAGATTATTTAAAGTTAGTTACTTAGATACAAAACGAATTCACTTGGTCTCTGGAAAAGACAACGAATATTGGGTTCTTAGGATTCAAAAAGTACCAAGACAACGACAGGTGGAATTGGGGTCCTGTTTTCTTGACGAAAGAATTTTCTTACCGTCGGCATATCAATTTCTGTAACGAGAATACTTAATCCTTTTAGTCGAAACTTACAAACAAACAAACGTGGAACATTTCATTAAGCACATCCGTTTAGCCGTCAGGTGGGGGTAAATTTCATTATTACCTCCCGGTCTAGTGCATGGTAGATTAGATACTTCAGTGACCTTGTCCCTCAACTGAGGCTGTATGAGTGGAATTTCATTTATTATTCGCGGGACCAATTGTGTGACTACGAGACTTTATCTAGAGGTTCCCGCACATGTTTTCGTCGAGACTGTGACCGTAACCGAACGTGAAGAAACACTAACACCCGTCCCACAAAGACCACATTTTAGTGTGAATCAGACTTTCTTTTTTGTTACAGGAACCGTGTACACTCTAATTGGGAATTTTTAGAAACGTCATAGTACAACTGCTGTCGGACATAATAGGTTTTACCGTTACCTAACTTTGTAACGACGAAATATTACCTGATAAAACCTCATTAAAACTTGTGTCCCCATAGTGTCTTAAAATTTTAAAAGTGTGTTCCTGTCTGTAACTTCTAAGTATAGTAGAAGAGAAAGATTAATTACGACACGACGCGAATCAGCGAGTCAGTACAGGCTGAGAAGCACTGGGGTACCTGACATCGGGCGGTCCGAGGAGACAGGTACCCCTAAAAGGTCTGTTCTTATGGCCTCACCCAACGGTACAGGAGGACCTCTAGAAAGGTTGGGTTCCTAGCTTGGGTCCAGAGCACGTATCGTCCGTCTAAGAAATGGGAGACTCGGTGGTCCCTTCGGGTCCTTATGACCTCACCCATCGGATAGGGAAGAGGTCCCTATAAGACTGGGTCCTTAGTTTGGCCCCAGATGACGTACCGTCCGTCTAATAAATGGTCGACTTGATGGTCCCTTCGGGTCAAATTACGAGGACACAAAGTAAAATTTTGATCTCTCATTGTAGATAATCCATTTGCGGTTCATAAACTGTTCCTCCTCCCCTTTATAGTAAATAGTTCACAGATGGCTCGGTCTGAATTTCGACTCGAAACCACCCTCGAATTAATTTACACGACCAAAGTTTACGTTTTTCGTCGTTTTTCGTTATGTTGTTTTATTCGTCACTTAAAGTAGTTCCAACTTAAAAAATTTGAAAATAAAATGAGTTAAAATAAGTAAAGGTGATCTTGAACTTTACACTTATTGAGGGATTACCGGTTACTACTTTCATTACACGAACACATTTATGTATCGATAAATAGTTTGGACGTTATATAAGTACTTATATTTACAAAATATACACATATTGTATAACGTTTTAAATTGTAGAGATTAGGTTAAGGTTCTCTAGTCATCAACCGGGATATTTAATACATGGGTTAAGACAAATAGACGAAATCCTCATTATAGAGAATACAAAACGGATCTTTGTGAAAGACTCGTAAAACCTTGTTTCCACATTTTTTTATTAAAAAGTCACGGCGTATGGGGTCAGACAAACGTCCATTTCACAGATAATTTAGAGTCCGGTAGCAGTGTTTCGTCTCACTGAAGATAAGTAGTTCTAAACTAGTAATGTATTAGATGTCCAAAATATAATAATTACAAACTCGTCTTTAAGTGGAAGATAATCTTCGATGGTAAATTTCAAGAAGTCTGTCAGCACATACGGACCGTCAAAGATCCGGACGGTACATACGAGTAGGGTAGCAGTAAGTAAGAAAATGAGTAAAATATAATTTTTTTTTGAATAAATCCCTAAAATATACGGTCCGTGACAAATTATGAACCTCGCATTGCCATTTTTGTCTGTACCGGGGAGGGGCAATATTGAAATTCCTACTACCTCTACCACCTCTAAGATTTTTCTGTGTGTATTTACCTTTTAAGATTAATAGGACTCGGATAATTCTTGACCACGATGTCTATCATGTCGTTCCCTCAGACTAAATCAATCTGTCTGTTTCGTTAACTCAACCCAAACTTTCCAATATGATCTCAATTTACCCGATCCTCTCCTCCTTTACAAAGTCCGTCTCTTTTGAATCGGACTTCCGAGATAGTTATTGGAAGTAGGATCTTAGGGAATCGTTGAAGACAATCTTGAAAGACGGGACTAAAATCCGAGGGTTCCTTATCTAAATAAGGGTTTAATACCAAGTCTATAAAGACATCAGTCTGTCACTTCGTACATCGTGAACTTTAGATATTAGGGTCAAGAGATTCATTTGTAAAATCAGTGAGTCACACAAATAGGTATTTTTAATGGAGGAACACGTCCCTTCAGTTACGAAAAGTTAAGGGACCAGAAACATTCATACTTTGAGTGGACGTTATAATCCGAGTCCCAAACTTTCGTCAACGTCATTTTTCTTTTACACCTACCATAGATAAGTCTTTCAGTCGGAGTCAGTAGTTCCACAGTCTAAATACACCATCAATTGACCCACGTAGAAGTAGAAGTCCGTCGTACCTGTGTCGGATATACTGTTACTGAGGACCCGTTAATAATTATAAAAATAACAATGACGACAGGACCCCTGTATAACAAGAAGAATCCGTTTCTACTACTGTCAGTCGTCCTGTACACCGGACCGAATAGACAGAGGATCCTCACTATCTGAATATAACTAGAGAGGTATGAAAAAGAGGGTGACGGTTACACTTTACGTAAAGGTTCAATTGACCCACCTTAATCCCTAGAGTAGTCACTGTCTTCTAGTTTATGGTGAGAAGACTAACAAGTAGAATTTCTAAAACTCGTTACCCAAGGTTTGATTCTTCATTCCTTGATTTTCGTCCACGTGCCAGTCCTATACTCTCATGGATCTCCTTGAATAAGTTTCATAGGTACGAATCCAAGGAGGTTAAGGTTCCTGAGGAAACATGGGAGAGAATTTTTTTGTTTTACGAATGTTACGGTGAGACGAGAGACAGATGAAAATACGTACTTGGATGGACTAACGTACATAGTACAAAGTAGCGTTCTGTCCCCTATGTATCTACCATAGACCCAAAGGACAACGACGGTATTGTTCAATGGTGTTTCGGAAACACCGAATCTTGTTGTATTTACATAATAGAATAGCAAGACCTCCAATCTTTCACCCGTCCTGGCGTAAGGAAGACCTCCAAGGTCCCCCTTTAAGTAAAAGAATGGAAAAGGTCGAAGATCTCCAGTGAAGACAAGTGACTGAGGTCCGGGAAAGGAGGTAGAAGTTTCAGTCGTTACGTAGTAGAAGAGACGGGAGACTGGAATACGAAGGGAGAAAATTCCTAAAAACACCAACACAACCTGGACAAACCTATTAGGTCCTATTAGACGGGCAGAGTTCTAGGTAGGAATTGTTGTAAACGTTTCAAAGAGAAGGGTACATTTAATGTATAAGTCCTCAAGGTTCCCAATCTTACACCTTTGGGGACTTCCCAGCAATAACACAGATGGCATCTACCATCCATCCATCCATCTATCTATTGTCTCAAAATTCATTCCAATGGGGTTTAGTCTGATAGTTTATCCTTTCTCGTTTAGTTGGTTTTTCCCAGTTTCAGGACCGGAGTTGAGGGGTAACAGTACTCATTAGTTTGTCAAGTAGATTCTTCTGGTCTAGTTATACCGTTACTAGTCTACAGGATACTCTTACTAAATTCTGACGGACCTATTCTCTTACCCGGTTATCTACCTTTGATTTCTTTCTTATATCGATTGTGTCAAATTCCTTCTTACAAGTACGTCAGTATTACTATGTTTCTATTCTATCCAACGAGAACTCTCTTTATTTAAGGGACAATAAGACAATTTTATATATACTTTGATTATTGGTAAAATACCCCTATAACGTTTTCCCTTAAGTTTTCATCTTTCCCCGACTTCATTTGTTTTAAATACTAGGAAAGGTTGGGTCCAGAGACCCTTGGGTATTACACAAGTACATTGTTTTTGTCCTCTCCCCATTCAGTGTAGGGTGCACCTTGACAAAGTAAACACACTCTCTCATCTTACCGATCTTCGAGTTAAGACCCAAACCACCTAGATAAAAGTTTAGGAGGAGACGTGATGGAGTAACCGTTAAATAAATTGGAATGACTCGAAGTCAAAGGATTAGACATTTCATAAACACAACACGTGTAACTCGAACTATTACATCTAGTTTTCTAGAATCGTCAGAGACCGTGTATCCTTCGTGAGTTCTACCATCGATAATCTTCACCTGTAATTTTACGTGTAATTGATCGTGTTCGTCGGACTAGAAGCCAGGATCTCGGCAAACTTGTGAGAAAGTCCAGAGCTGGTAGGAGTGTTCGCCTCCTTAATCTTTGTTCGTCATTGTTGTTGTTTTCGTCGTGTTTAGAGACAGGACTGTTCGAAGTACCCGTCGTACGCCCTGGTGAATGTATTACAACCGACGGCGACGTGTCGAGCTTTGCTACTAGTAGTCTCAGAGGACCTAGACCATTAGTCCCATGTCGTCCGCAAGTGTGCGGTCCATGTGGTCGTGCGGACAGTCGTGGGTCTACGTGTCCTACCTATCGTCCCGGGGGTCCTAGAGATCCCTATGTTCGTGTGTCTGTGTGTACGTGTCTCTTAGACACTTGGTGGAATTAGAGGGGTTCTGAGTACTTTGTAATTACGAGGTGGAGGGGTGGTTTCTTTTCTCCGGAGTGTCGTGAAGTGAATCAGTAAACGTTTCGTCTTCACACCTACTTAAAATCATGATTCTACTCTGTGAAAGAACAACGTAAGTATTTTATGATCAAGCAATACGAAGTATAATGATTCATTAAAAGTCGTTTAAAAATTTCGTATAATTAACGACGGACGGGAACGACAAAAGGACTCCCTAAAATTAAATTTGTCCACGATTTTACTAACTTTCAATAATTCTCTACTTTATTACTCTATGTTTCCCATTTTACACAAATCTTTGAGAATTAAGACGGTATTTTGTAAATGTTGAACGGTCGTGACATTTTATCATTTTTCCCTTCCAAAGTCTCCGAATTACTTTTACTCAAAGTAAACGGTTGAGTTGAATGATATTTATGTCTCCGTTTGAGGTTCCATACAGTTGTGAGATTGACGTAAAATACCCGTTCTCATTCCTTCTTTTCGTAGTCTTATCTCTGTAAATGTACTTATAAATTTCTATTCTGTCACAAGTTCGAAGGATGACTCGTTTCGTACGAACGAATGAATCTTCGAGGAATTCGGAGTGGAACTAGAAAGTGAGTTGGAAAATCTAGTCAAGATTTTGGGATGTTCCGAGATCTTTGTGAGACACTCAGTCACCAGTCCGTGTAGGGTATTAAAGTTAGGAGGGAGGAAAATGCATCTCGTTGTCTAGTTTAACGGGTGTAGACGACCTAGTACCTTTTTCGTTCTCTCAAGGTCTTTTTGTAGATAAAGACGAAATAACTGATATAGTTTCGGAAACTGACACACCTAGTGTTATTTGACACCTGTTAAGACTTTCTCTACCCTTATGGTCTGGTGAACTGGACGGAGAACTCTTTGGACATACGTCCAGTCCTTCGTTGTCAATCTGGACCTGTACCTTGTTGTCTGACCAAGGTTTATCCTTTTCCTCATGCAGTTCTGACATATAACAGTGGGACGAATAAATTGAAGATACGTCTCATGTAGTACTCTTTGCGACCGATCTTCTTCGTGTTCGACCTTAGTTCTAACGGTCCTCTTTATAGTTATTGGAGTCTACGTCTACTGTGGTGGGAATACCGTCTTTCACTTCTCCTTGATTTTTCGGGGACCTACTTTTACTTTCTCCTCTCCCTTTTTCAACCGAATTTCGAGTTGTAAATCTTTTGCTTCTAGTACCGTAGACCAGGGTAGTGAAGCACCCTTTATCTACTCCTTTGTCACAGTCTGAAATGAACCCCCCGAGGTTTTAGTGACGTCTACCATTAACGTCGGTACTTTAATTTTCTACGAATGAGGAACCTTCTTTTCGATACTGGTTGGATCTATCGTATAAGTTTTAGTCTCTGTAATGAAACGGTTGTTTCCAGGTAGATCAGTTCCGATACCAAAAAGGACACCAGTACATACCTACACTCTCAACCTGACACTTCTTTCGACTCGTGACTTCTTAACTACGAAAACTTGACACCACAACCTCTTCTGAGAACTCTCAGGGAACCTGACGTTCCTCTAGGTTGGTCAGGTAAGATTTCCTCTAGTCAGGACCCACAAGAAACCTTCCTGACTACGATTTCGACTTTGAGATTATGAAACCGGTGGAGTACACTTCTCAACTGAGTAACCTTTTCTAAGACTATGTCCCTCCCTAACCCCCGTCCTCCTCTTCCCCTACTGTCTCCTACTCTACCGACCTACCGTAGTGGCTGAGCTACCTGTACTCAAACTCACTTGAGACCCTCAACCACTACCTGTCCCTCCGGACCTTACGACGTCAAGTACCCCAGCGTTTCTCAGTCTGTGTTGACTCGTTGACTTGACTTGACTTGATAAATGAAATACATATTGTCGAACATGGAGAGTTAGAGGATAGGGATAGTACGAAGTGAGGGAAGGGAGAGGGGATGAAACAAAGTAAAAAATCTAAAGTGTATATTCACCATAGTATATCGTAAAAAGTAAGAGACAGACAAAATAAAGTGAATCATCTTACAGGAAGGACAGGTAGGTACAACTACGTTTACCGTTTAAAGGTGAGAACAATACTGACTCATCATAAGGTGACACACACACACACACACACACACACACACGCGCGCGCGCGCACGCACACACACGGGTAGAATAGAAATAGTGGAGTAGACAACTACCTGTGAAATCCAATGAAAGTATAGTACTTTTAATTTTATAACAACGATACTTGTAACCCACGTATACAATTATAATAGAAATGGGTTTGAGTGAAAAATATGAATCGAAGAAGGAGTTGTTTCAATAGGTCCTTTAATATACAAACTACATGATCAACTAAAAGTAGATATACAGACACCCCCCACGACGGATTATACCATCGGTAGCTAGTTCACGCCGACAAATTTAAATTTCATTTTAATTTATAGGTCAAAAAGTGATCGTGATCGGTGTAAATTTAACGAGGTATCGGGGTCACATGATAGATAACATGTTGTAAAGAGAACTTTGGCTCTCAAGACAACTCGTCGGGACCGGAGACCTAACAGTTAAGAGTGACTGGAGGCACCGGTCCTCCTCTTTCAAGTTCGTCGTTGGATTTAAGACTCAGGACGGACACAAATGTTTTGTCGAAACTGGGTACCATAGTCTTTCCCATTTTATGTACATTTTTAAATACTCCTAGTTACTACCCACGAGTCAGTTTTCATCCACAAAAGGTTTACATCGGGATAATCCCTGACTTTTCGTAGAAATTTAGTGTTACAGTGGTTCAGGAAAATAACTACAAATAAAGGAGTTAAGAGGGAGAGGGAGAGAAAGAGACTTACAATTTCCTTTTTGTCACGTTTTGTGGAGACTACTATTTAACAAACCGTACTTTAACAACAATAACAAGTCAGTTTGGTTTAGTACAGGTTGAGAAACGTTGGGGTGCCTGACGTCGTACGGTCTGAAGAGACAGGGAGTGGTAGAGGGCGTCAAATGAGTTGAAGTGCAGGTAACGTGTACTCTACCGTGAGTTGGTAGAGTAGAGTACTTTAATCTTGAAAGATAGTAAGATTCGTACTTTTTGGTGTCAAGTATTAGTAGTCCGATGTCGGACGCCAGACGCAGATCGCCGTGGAAAATCACTCCGACAGACACAATCGTACAACCGGTTTCGAGACGGGAGTCTAGACAAAGTGCAACTACAAGAGTTGACCACACTTTTATACCTCAACATTGAGAATTATATTTACTAAAAATGTAAGTCGGTCTTCGAGGAGAATAAGGAGACTGTATTCTTTAATATGTTTCCTCCTCTCCATCTCTCCGTCATACACAACTTCTCTACCCACCTGACATTTTTACTCGGTGTCATTTTTCAAGAGTCTGACATTTCGGAGCAGTATGGACCAGGGGAAGGATCTGTTCTCGTTCGGTAGTGGGGTAGTTTCTGGGTCCAGATTCTTCTCTGTTTTTCATTTGAAAGGAGGGGAGAAGGAGGAGAAGGAAGAGGAAAAGAACACCAACAACTACCAACAAACTTGTTCTATAGGTCGACTCGGTAGGTGACTTACCGATTTGCGGTACACTTGACCTTTCAGGTATGAGAAAAGGGTTGGGGAGATACCCTTCAAGAAGTCAGAAAGGTTGAGAGACCCGAGAGACCCGAACTAAAACGTTTTACAGTCTTCGAAGTCGGGTGGGAGAGAGGGTCTACGGTTCAGTAAGTTACTTATTGTAGTACCGACAATGGTGTGTGACTCTAAGAGCCCGACTCCACCGACGATTTTGCTGCGTACACGAGGACAACAGGGTAACCTCATCTCCATCGGTGGTACTTAGACCGATAATCACCTTAATCGTGACTCTCATGTGCAAGGGTATATGTGCAGATAAAGGGAGACACGTGGTCTCTACACGGAGATTCCCTAAAAGTTTGCTTCGAAGCGAAGTGGGGAAGGTAA
Organism: Capra ibex; assembly: GCA_006410555.1. NCBI lineage: Eukaryota > Metazoa > Chordata > Mammalia > Artiodactyla > Bovidae > Capra > Capra ibex. The sequence goes on along the minus strand of SJYO01049755.1, from coordinate 25,199,827 downwards.
AAGTAGGAACTAACCTGAGACGTCGTAATGAGGCGGAGCTACGAGCCAACTACTTGATATGGACGAGCCGCGGTAGGTTTTCAATCGACGAACCTCCCCCCGAAACTACTGTCGGTGTTCCTCTTCTCTGACTCGTCCTTTGACCAGTCCAGTTGGTTCTCTACCCGTCGTAGGCACTACTGTCGTTCTGAGGGTCGTTACACGGGTGGATGCCCCTATGTCTTATCCTTCACCCCAATCCCGGGGTGCCACGGTGGTCTAGGATACACATGATTGGTGTCAAACCACTTTTGCGGAGTCTGAGTGTCTTGACTTCTGCTCTTTCCCAGAATTGAACCTATATTAGATGTAGCAAAACTGTTCATTCCTTTGACTCTAACTCTCCCACTCATCTTAAACTTACACATCTTTACTTAACGTGTTCTCTCCGGTAAGGACCCTCTCGATTCCATGTCTCTAATCTTTCACCCCGGGTAAACTTCTTGTAAGGTCAATCTAATCCCGTATTCCTAAGTTTTCCCTTCATATTATCCCACTGTCACCTCTCCACGTCCGACCTAACTTTCCCAGAGGTCTGACCCCTGGACCTAAAACAGACATTTGGCCTACTGTGTCAGACCGGGTGACCACACGATAACAAGCTCACATTAAAATGGTATCAGAAGTGATGAAGTCGAGGCAATCAAATAGAATTGGTGGACCCGAACTTTACTTATAACCCCTCCACCTTCTTCTTTCCTGTCCGTGGAGCGTTACTCTAGGAAAAATTTTTACAAATAGGATATAACCTTGTATCAATAAATGTTACAACATAATTAAAGTCCACCTGTCGTTTTACTGAGACAACAAGTATGTGTACGTGGATAAGAAAAAGTCTAAGAAAAGGGTATGTCTAATAATACCTTATAACTCATGTCAAGGGACACGGTGTGTCATCCAGGAATAACTAATAGATCGGATATATATCATCACACAAATACAATTAGGGTCTAAGGATTAAATAGAGGGGGGATGGAAGGGGACCGAAGGGACCACCGAGTCTGTCATTTCGCAGACGGACGTTGTGTTCTCTGGGTCCAAGTTAGGGACCCAGTCCTTCTAGGGGACCTCTTCCTTTACCGTTAGGTGAGATCATAAGAACGGACCTTTTAGGGAACCTGTCTCCTCAAACTGTCCGATGTCGGGTACCGCAGAGTTCCTTAGTCTGTGCTGACTCGTTGATTGTGTGTGTGGAAGGGGGAACCATCGGAATTCAAATAAAAGACACAGACGTTCTGACAAAGACAAAACATTTATCCAAGTAAACATAGTACAAAAATCTAAGGTACGCATTTATTATAGTATACTATAAAGTGAAAGAGTCTGAAGGAAGTCAACCGTACTAGTAGAACTTACGTCGGTGTTAGGTCATTGCGTATCCTTCCCTTGGGTCTGGTATCCTGTGGACGGAACAACAGACAAACCAAGCAAGGGACGTGAAGGTAAATCAAGAGGCAACTTTTTTCTGGAGGTTGGAGATTTTGTCTTCAGTTTCTAGTCGAAACACAAAAGAGTTTGTCCCGAACAACGAACTCACGTTACTGGAAATGACGAGAACAAGGTAGAAGGGTCGTTTCGCGAAGACGACTGCCTAATCAGGAGGGTCTTCGACCAAAAGGGAACACATAACGTTTCACTACCTCAGACAGCCAGTAGTCGGGGAGGTAGTAGTCTGAGTGGAACAGAGTTGATTACTAAAAGTTTTTAATGTATATTCCAAGTATTAACGTCATTAGGGGTGTCTAACGACCGAGATCGACATCAATTATTGACCAAACAGTTTCAAATTACCAGACTTTGTTTTAGCAGAAGTTCGAACAATGACTCGACAGTCCCGTTTTTAGTCTTACTAAGTAATCGGTTTTTCGTTGTAAAACGATTGTTTAGTCAACAGGAAGGTTAATAGGAGATTACAACGAGACAGACGGTTTGAACCCGGACTATTATTTCGACACAATTATTACGTAATGACGAAGGGCCTCCTTACTGATGTACGTCTATTCGTGGTACGGTGTCAGAATCGTTACTTACTACCACTACTAAGACATACGACCCGATTTTAGCATCGAAGTCAGTTCCTTCTGTAGAATATCCTCAAGAAGGTGTCTAAGTTGACTCAGTCCTCCGTGGACCCTTTCTTTTTCCTGAATGAAACCTCCTTCATACAAACATACCTCTGGGCCCCTGACTCTTGGTAAAATGTTGGTAGACTCCAAAAATATTCTTGTTAGGTCTTTTGACACCCGGAAGTACGACTTAGAATACCTCATTTAACAAAAATTCTCCAGTAGAACCGACTTGACCGTAAACGAAGACTTTCGCATCCCTATAATAACTGTTAATTAACTCAGTAGGTCGGACCTACATACCTCGGGAATACCACGTGTCACGTCCCTATCCTACATGTTTCTATGTATTTCACTTTGTTTCGTGTCCGGGAGAGACGTCACTAGAGCAGTAAACTACGAGTGACAGGTCTTCTGTCCACTGTACTCGTTTCCCTAGTCTTTCGGTGACAGTGACCCTTGGGACTTCTTGAAAGGTGTCTTCCCTACTCATTCTTAATTGATCTTTCCTTCACAAAAAGTCTTTCTCTATTCTCGTCCTTGTTTTTGTCTCTCTTTACTTTCTTGTCCCGTGGAAGCAACTTTTCATTTTCCCCACTTGGAAACGGTTGTTTCCAGGCATACCAGTTTCGATACCAAAAAGGTCATCAGTACATGTCTACACTTTTAACCTGGGACTAATTCCGATTCACGACTTCTTAACTACGAAAGGTTAACAGGTCCTCTTCTGAGAACTCTCCAGGGAACTCTCTGACGTTCCTCTAGTTTGGTCAGTTAGAATTTCCTTTAGTTGGGACTTATAAGTAACCTTCCTGACCACGACTTTGACTTCGAGGTCATGAAACCGGTGGACTACGGTTCTCAACTGAGTAACCTTTTCTGGGACTACCACCCTTTCTAACTTCCGTTTCCCTCTTCGCCCACCGTCTCCTATTCTACCAACCTATCGTAATGACTGAGTTACCTGTACTTAAACTCGTGTGAGGTCCTCTCTCACCTCCTGTCCCCTCGGTCCGTACGACGTCAGATACACCAGTGTTTCTCAGTCTGTGCTGGATCGTCGACTTGTTGTTGTCCTTCACACCTCACAACCTCCTTATCACCCGTTGCTCTATCCTTCCCACCGAACCCGGGAAACATTCCACAGTGTACAGTGTGATTTCCTGAACTTACAATAGGGCACCCTCTCTCCCTAGATAAATACTAAAACTCCGTTCCAATACCGTACGAGTCCAGACCTAAATTCGTCCTCTAGAAACGGTCACTATCCCTCCTACTGAGCCTCGGCCCTCTTCGACCTCTGATTCTGTGTCGTCCTTATCGGTGTCCCTTAACGTCATATCCGTACTTCGTCCCGTCGTTGTCAGTATAAGGACCTCACGAACTGTGTTACCTCCCTCGCTCCGTCACTCTCGTTACGTCCTCTCCACGAGTCCTGACTCGGGACCTTTGTCTGAGAAGATCCCGGACCGCCCACCTCTGTTGGAATCTGTTCGTCCCCTCTCCAACCCAGACCCAGAGTATAAGTGGAGTCTAGAGTCTCAAGTACGGTTCGTGAGCACTACTAAAAGTACTTCTCGTCTCTGTATGACTGTCCTGACTCTCTTGAGTCACAAGTAGACTGTTAACAAACAAGTAGATTTTTAACAAACAATGACCGAAGGGACCACCGAGTCTCCAATTTCACGGACGGAGGTTACACCCTCTGGGCCCAAGCTAGGGACCCAGCCCTTCTAGGGGACCTCTTCCTTTACCATTGGGTGAGGTCATAAGAACGGACCTTTTAGGATACCTGCCTCTTCGGACCATCCGATGTCAGGTACCCCAGCGTTTCTCAGCCTGTGCTGACTCGCTGAAGTGACATACTCATCGTAATAATACGACACAAATTACAGTACAGTCTTTAAGTACTACAGTAATAAAAATTTCATAAAGTTTGTGTAGTGTCAAACGAAACCGTGTAAAAAGAATTTAAAAATCATGGTCCTTGGAGTTTTTTATATTCATTGGATTCGGTGACTCTGTGAGACCGAGATCATGTTTTGTTCATGGGAATAATTAGTGCGAACACCAACAGTGTGGTGGGTCATTTAAAAGAGAATGATTCTCGCTTAAAAAAGAGGGAGACTCTATGAATGGTAGAAGGGGTCGGACTACGGTCGAGACATAAGGACAGGTCGTTCGATCCCGAAGGAGGTAGGAACGAATTGAGAATTGTCAGGATGGAGTCCTACAGAAAAGGACTGGTGAGAGTAAAAGAAGGTCTTTACCGGTATGAACTCGAATGAAACCGGTGGAGTACGCAAACCGGTGGGGTACGTTTCTCAACTGAGTCACCTTTTCTGAGACTACGACCCTCCCTAACCCCCGTCCTCTTCTTCCCCTGCTGTCTCCTACTCTACCGACCGACCGTAGTGCTGAGTTACCTACACTCAAACTCACTTGAGACCCTCAACCACTACCTGTCCCTCCGGACCGTACGACGCTAAGTACCCCAGCGTCTCAGCCTGTACTGACTCACTGACTTGACTTGACTTGACTTGACTCGAATGAAGACACCCAAGAGATACAGACATACAGACAGAAGAATTTATGTCTACGTATAAATGTATACGTCACATTGAGACGAATTACCGGAAAGATATTAATCCTGGAAAGTGGTCGTTAGTCTTTCGTAAGGTTAAGTCATCCAAGCCTCCGGGTAAGTGTCACCTGTGTGACTACGAACACCGGAGGAAATTAAGGAAGAAGGAGAGACGAGACATGGGACACCGGTCAAGAAAGAGATTTGTGTCGAGATACTGGAACAAGAGAGGACAAAATTTACAGTCAATGAGGGGTTCCGGATGTCTTATTTAGGTCTAAGGAGTCGGTCCGATGAGTCGGAAGACCTTGGGAGTTGGTGGTAAGATCAAAGTAAGAGGTGATTAGTACAACATGGGGCATGATGACGGAGGCCAAGAGAGTCAACAATTCAGTATTTGTGGGTTGCGTTTGATGAAATTTGTCGGTTCACTAGTAAATAACCGAGTTTATTGTCTTATTTAGACCCACCCTAACCTAGTCCATGTCGGATTAGCATTCCAAGTTTTTTAGAACAACCCCGAGACGAGACCGAGGCTAATAACGAAAAATAAAAAGACGACTTCCGTTTGAAAGAGGGGAAGTCGTTTTTTTTTTTTTTCACCCAGAGACTTAAATATAGTAAAGTCGTATCATAAAATTTCCTCTTGCTTTCTCGAAAAGGGGTTTAGAGGAACATATTTCTGGGTCTTTGGGGCTAAATAGGTCGAACCGTAGAGTGTAGGGTGACACGGACACTTGAACTTCACGACCCCGGTCTTCCTGGTCTCGACGGTGGTCCTGTTATTCATACTCTTTTGGAATAACCTGTCCATTACGGTCAGGCGACGTTTGCCCCGTGGGTTTATATCGATGTGTAGTCTTAGTGAACTGAACGAACAGGACTACGACTGGATGGGTGAGTTCTAGAAAGGTCCACTTCGACTATAAATACTAGAGGACCCGGTGTACGTTCGGAGACTCACACTTTCCGGGAAGAGTAGAGGGAGAAACGGTGGAAAGTTAAGGATGAGTAGGAAGTTCCGGAAAAAGTCTGGGTGTAGGACGTCCTCCTGGAAGGTCTAAGGGTTTTCAGTAGACTATTGTGTTGAACGAAAGAGACTGAACCAGTTTTTACCAAAATCTTTCCGCCACTCGACACTCAACCCCAGAACTTACTACCAGTCCCAAAACTGCTCATCTCTCTTACTCCCCCGAAAAGGTATATTTAGTTTTCCGTATTCGTTTCCAATGTCTCTAGAATTTCACGTTACTAATAAAACGTATCTTACTTATTTATCTTCTTTGTCTTCTTTGCAGTATATCCCTTCATCATTTTCATCTTCTAACTATCAAACCGTCGGTCTACCACCTTATTGAACTTTCGGTTTCATCTTAAAAAGTGAAACAGGTCCTACGGTCTCAAAAGGTTACACAACTAAAGAAAAGTGAACCCCGTCGGTTCATCTCGAATTGTGTCTCTTTCGGGGACTCAGTCGGAGAAAGACGACGTTCCTATGGACAGTCAAATAGAGACACGAGTCCTTTTAAAGGACACGAACGACACTACCCCTTTTACAACACTTCCTGACTTTACCGTTTCCCCTCGGTGACCTCTTAAAACTGCTGTCTTAATTGTGCTTCTCTCGTTACAAAAGCCTTTTAATCGAGTTATAGTTATGTGAAGTTTAAGGTTTACTAAAAGACAGTCATCGGTAACTTAAGGAAATGACTGTTGTAGTGAAAGAAGACTGAGATTTCGGTCTAAACTTGAGTATCTGATTAATAATCTTCACTCTTCCTTTCCTCCTCTAACTTAACGAAAGAGTTTCACTCATCGAAGAGTAAACGGGAGATTTTTATACAGTAAAATCTGTGTTTCACTGTCCCGTACCTATCCATGTTTCTCCTTTGACTCAAAACACTTACTCTCTGGTAGAGTAAGGTCTTATAATTAATCTGTAGTGGGTCCCTCTAATACACAGACAAGAGTTGTAGGTGTACTAAAGTCCCGTTTCGTTATCTTCTTTAATCACCTCTTTTGTTCGGTCAAATACGTAGGACGCTCCACACAAGTGTACCCCGACCACACACACACACAAGTCAGCGGTTCAGTACAGGTTGACAAACGATGGGGTACCTGACACCATGCGGTCCGAAGGGACCAACGAGTCTACCATACCCCACCCCACCCTGGTCATGAAATAGACATTCCGATACTTAAAGGTCTTATAGTGAAAAAGTATAGTACAAAGTTTACCTAGGACACAAAATCTAAAAGGTAAAACAACTAGAGAATATGTTCGTTGACTTTTAATACATGTTAGAGCACTTAAAGGAATTATTTTTTTCTTACGGAGAGATCATATCTATAGTCACCTAAAGGTCTCCCTCGAAAGGTCTAACCTCGACGACTTTCATTGAAGAACCGTCGAGATAGTTCAATAATTCAGTAAGTAAGTTTTCTGAATGGGACCGAGATCTTTAATATACCGTAATTAAAAAAATTAAACTGATCTTCCAATAAATGGTTGAGACCTAAGTAGAACTTAAACTAATTCCCGGATCCGAGAGAAGGGACTACGACCCTTTCTAACTCCTGTCTTCCTCTTCTCCTACAGTCTCCTACTCTACCGACCTACCGTAGTGGTTACGTTACCTGTATTTGAACCCGTTTGAAGCCCCCTACCGTACGACGTCAGGTACCTCAGCGTTTCTCAATCTGTGTCGACTCACTGACTTGTTGTTGTTGTTCGAGAGGAGTTCAAAAGATCAAAAGTTTTCGATACTTGCAGATACACATATCCAGTCTTCTGAGTTATCGAACTTCTTTGTTTAATTAAGACTAACGAACGATAACATCATGTTTTTTTATCGAATCGTTTAAGAGGAAATCAGAATCTAATAATAATTAAATCGTGGGTAAACCCCATTATTTCTCTTTTACTTCGGTTTTATAGTCATTCTCTTACATTGTTCATTATCACCATTCTCCTCATACTTTTTACTTTGACAATCAACGAGTCAGTACAGATTGAGGAACACTGATGGGCCTGACATCGGACGTCCGAGAAGACAGGGACCTTAAGAGGTCCGTTCTTAAGACCTCACCCATCGGTAAGCGAAGAGGTCCCCTAGAACGGTTGGGTCCCTAGTTTAGGTCCCTAGTTGGGGTCCAGAGAGTGTAACGTCCGTCTAAGAAATGGTAGATTGGGTGGTCTCTTCGGGGTTCTCATGATCATCGAATACCGTTTTTGATATATCCACCAAATATTACAATAAAATTTAATAAAACCATTTTTTTAATATTTATTGTATCGTATGGGTTTGGAAATCTAACAATTGATATGTATCGAAAGAATAATTATTTTTTCCTATGTTTATATAATTTATTCTTATATTGAATTCTATAATTTTCTACGTTATTCTGATTTCGAGACTGTTTTCTTTGTATCTCCTTCATTTTTACAAAAATTTCGGTTCCTAACACTTAATCTTTGGTCTTCCTTTTAATTTTATTATATAAGTTATTTTTATAAATGGTCATTTTATTTATCTGTGAATGATATACGTCCAGTCCTTCGTTGTCAATCTTGATCTGTACCTTGTTGTCTGACCAAGGTTTATCCTTTTCCTTATGCAGTTCCGACATATAACAGTGGGACGAATAAATTGAAAACACGTCTCATGTAGTACTCTTTGTGACCCGACCTTCTTCGTGTTCCACCTTAGTTCTAACGGCCCTCTTTATAGTTATTAGTCTATACGTCTACTGTGGTGGGAATGCCGTCTTTCACTTCTTTTGATTTTTCGTAGAACTACTTTCACTTTCTCCTCTCACTTTTTCAACCGAATTTCGAGTTGTAAGTCTTTTACTTCTAGTACCGTAGACCAGGGTAGTGAAGCACCCTTTATCTACCCCTTTGTCACTTTTGTCACAGTCTGAAATACAAAACCCGAGGTTTTAGTGACGTCTACCACTAACGTCGGTATTTTAATTTTCTGCAAATGAGGAACTTTCCTTTCAATACAGGTTGGATCTGTCGTATAAGTTTTCGTCTCTGTAATGAAACGGTTGTTTCCAGGCAGATCAGTTCCGATACCAAAAAGGTCACCAGTACATACCGACACTCTCAACCTGACACTTCTTTCGACTCGTGACTTCTTAACTACGAAAACTTGACACCACAACCTCTTCTGAGAATTCTCAAGGAACCTGACGTTCCTCTAGGTTGGTCAGGTAGGATTTCCTCTAGTCAGGACCCACAAGAAACCTTCCTTGCTACGATTTCGACTTTGAGGTCATGAAACCGGTGAAGTACGCTTCTCAACTGAGTAACCTTTTCTGAGACTACGACCCTCCCTAACCCCCGTCCTCCTCTTCCCCTACTGTGTCCTACTCTACCGACCTACCGTAGTGGCTGAGCTACCTGTACTCAAACTCACTTGAGGTCCTCACCACTACCTGTCCCTCCGGACCGTACGACACTAAGTACCCCAGCGTTTCAGCCTGTGCTGACTCGCTGACTTGACTTGACTTCAATTTTAATTCCTTTTCTTCATTTTTATATGTCTGTCATAATTTTCCTCTTTCCTTGACCTAATTTCTCTTATGGTTATACTCTGATAGTACAAGGTAACATACTATTATTTATAATGTTAAAGACTCTACTTAGTTAAATCTCTAAATATTTATTGGTTTTAAATGAGTCCTTCATCTTTAAAAATTATACAGGCACTTACTCTTTCTTCGATTTTATATAGTTTTCTAATATAGATTCTTACAGAGACTTCAATCTTTTAAATAATCCCTCAAGAATTTTTTCTTTCTTATTAAAGTTACGATAAAGTTGAAAATCGAAAAAATATATTTTTCCTTTAATAACTTTGATTTAAAAAGTAAAGTTATACGTATTAAGTCTAAGTTTTTGGATCTTTTCATCAAGGTTTGTCTTTCGATGTCAATTTAAAGTTACTGGTTTTTTCCATATTTTTAGGATTGATTTTATAGTCACTGAGTCTGACTCGTTACGTTACTTTCCTACCAGGTGGTTCAGTTCAAGTCTCCGTGGTATACCCTCGGATTCTTGTATTCGAGACCTTAAGTTTGACGGACGGTGACTATCCACAATGTTTTCAGTCATAAAATGAGAAACACGAAGTCTAAATACCAGATATTTGACGTCAAATATTATCCTGGATAGAGAGTCCTTACAGTAGTTCCAATTCATTCCATTAAGTACCTTTCGTGAGTAGCGTCGAGGGTCGTGTATCATTCGTATTTATTTATAATCGACAAAAGTAGTATTACAGTCTTTACGTACCACTAGAGAATTATGTTACGTGTAACTGTTATCCGGTTTGCAAAATTCTGTCTTTCTTGAATTTTCCAAAAACTATTTTCCGTTATGAGTAGGAACTAATAAACAATGGTAAATTTTTGATCCTCCTGTTCTTATGAAACAATTGTATTATTTTTATGAATTGGGGAGTCCTTTATAAAGTGAGTTGTCAATTTATCAACTTGTATACTCAACTAAATTGTATAATAAATTGTACTATTTTTATACTTTGTATGTCTTCTCTTTATTGATAACTTTCGTTCCTCTTTATTTGTAAAAACGTGCTTTTTCCCAATAGAGAACCCTACCCCTCCTCCCTACTGTCCTTGTTTCTTTTAATTGACTCTATGTAAATCTTACCGTTATCAAGTTTATGTAATAACTTAAGTTTCACTTATATGTTTTACTTTTGAAACGTTTTATGTTATTCATTACTAGATGTTTCGTCCTACACTCTTTTCTCTCTGGGGTGAGTGGAGACCTTTCTTATTTGGTTTGTGTGTTTCTATGATATTTGGATCGTTCTTTATCTAACAGGTACAGAAATTTGTTCGTTTGATTTTGGTGTCTCGGAACTTCTCTCTACATCTCATAACCCCATTTACCCCCTTGTATGGTATAAGGGTCTTCCTTTTTGACTCATAAAATTCTAAACACAAGGGTTTAATTAAGTATATGTTACTTTAGTACTAATTTAAAACTTCCTTCGACTTGTTTTAATAAAAGTACAAGTTAATCTTATTATTTGTCCTTACTTCTCGAAATATATAAAAAAAGATAATTTCCTATTACTCCCTTCTTGTTGTCTGTAATGTTGTACATTTAGATGTAATTATACAATTGACGGTTGTCTAGTCGTTGTGTCCAGTTATTTTGTGGAGTCTTGGATTGAGACAATTCAAGTTCTCCCTCCACTATATACAGATGAATACCGACGAAGTGCAACAACATGTCGTCTTTGGTTGTGTAACATGTCGTTAATAGGAGGTTAATTGTTATTTAAAAATTTTTTCTTTTATTATTATACCTCTTTTTAGTTACCTCCTTTATTACTTGATAAGGTATTTACTACGACTTTAGAAACAATCGAGCAATCTTTCCCTTAAAAGTTAGGACTCTCGTATATATTAAAGTATAACTAAATTTTAATTTACACTTATTAACTTGTTGTGTCACTATAAATAAAAGAGTCATCTATCCTTTCCGAACGACGACGACGACGATTCAGTGAAGTCAGCACGGACTGAGACACGTTGGGGTATCTGTCGTCGGGTGGTCCGAGGCGGCAGGGACCCTAAGAGGTCCGTTCTTGTGACCTCATCCCACGGTAAAGGAAGAGTTTCCGTAATTTCACTTTTCACTTTCACTTCAACGAGTCAGCACAGGCTGAGGATCGTTGGGGTACCTGACGTCGGATGGTCCGAGGAGGCAGATTTGTGATTTTATCACCTTCTGATGATATTATTTTATTTAGTCAAGTTTTACTTTACAAACTATCTTAATGGATATATTTTAAACTTTACAGAGATTCAGTTTGGTTTTTAATGTGGTTTTAAAATTTTTTCATTTACTGTTTAATCTTATCACGAATATTGTTTACATTATCTTCAAATTATAGGATTATATATTTCTCGAGGGTCTCTAGTTATATCTCTTAATGTTTAATAGACTGTTTTATGTCTAATGATTATGTAATCGAATCCTTTTATCTCTAGTGATTATTTGTACGTTTATTATAATTGTCATTGTTAATTTCCTTTCTTTCAACTTTCAATTCAATCAACTTTCAATTCAGCGAGTCAGCACAGGTTGACAAACGTTGGGGTACCTGACATCGGGTGGTCTGAGGAGGTAGGTACCCTAAGAGGTCCGTTCTTATGACCTCATCCAACGGTAAAGGAAGAGGTCCCCTAGAAGGACTGGGTCCCTAGCTTGGGTCCAGAGGGTGTAATCTCCGTCTGCGAAATTGGAGACTCCGTGAACATTGAGAGTCCAATGTTAAGTTCCTTACGTGTAATTTTATTTCGTATAAGTAGATATGTAATCGTTTCTAAAAATCTTCTAACTTTATTTAAGATCATTACTAAACCTCTCTCAGTAAGACGTTTCCACCGTCTGGGTCCTTAACAAAGTTCGAAAGATCTATCGTCAAACTGTTACACGTGTTTCTTCATTATTTTTATAAGTATAAGAAGTTGGTTGTTAAAGGTGAAAGTCCTTAGAGAAACTTCCCTATTTGGTCTTTTCGTCCGTCTCAAAATAAGTTCTAAAAAGTGACGTAGTAACAGGTATTCGTCCTTTTCTTTTTTTGAGAAATTTAAAGATTATTAGCTCTCTACCAATACTTTTAGTGTTCTCGTATAATATCTTATAACAAGTCCGTATCTTTACAAAAAACTTCTCATAAACTACTGTACCGTTTTTTCGTAAGTCGTACGAGAGTCAACATAAAATTTTTCAACACTCGATACTTATCTTTTATATGACATGTTTTTATGGGGTATTACAATAACCTCTAATAGTAAGTTAACACCCTAAAACTGCTTATAATAAAAAGAAGGAAGATAAAAGGTTGAATAGATGTTACTCGTATAACAATGAAATTCACATGTCTTTTATACGTCAGAGAAAATTTTTCTTCGTGAAATCTGTTGGGAGGACATTACTGCGTCCCCAAAGCAAACAAACGAACAAATTAGACCCTGCAAAACTCTTTATGAGTGGATGCTGGAGACGTTAGTACTTTTGATTCGTATAAGGACTTCGTCGCGTCTCGAAGGTGAACCGTGTCTAAACGAGGACGCGTGACAGGAGACACCGGAACGTCAATACCACCGTCACTACCTACTGAGGACTGAGGTCGAGGAGACCGAAAAGAGGTCCTGTGACTAGAAATAAGTTCCCAAAGACGACCTCAAGGTGCGACACCTCCTCAAACTGTCTTCGTTCTTCACTTGTACCAACGTTTGTCTGAAGAGTGACTGTCGGGATGGGTAAGAGTCTTGTCGATACTCCTGTAAACGACTGATCGAGCCTTGAATCTTTAGTGTCGAGGAAGGTCTACTTTGTAGGTCACATTCCTTGTTCCATCTCTAAGAGAAGACTTAAGGCAAAGTTCTTTTAAAACAAAAATATATTCGTTTGAGTATAAATCGGATATGACGGGGACTAATCCCGAAGGGTCCACTGAGTCACCCATTTTCTTAGAGAAACGTTACATCCTCTGCGTCCGTCTGGTTCAAGCTAGGGGCCGAGTCCTTCTAGAGGACCTCCTCCCGTACCGTTGGGTGAGGTCATAAGAACGGACCTCTTAGGATACCTGTCACCTCGGACCACCCGATGTCAGGTATCCCAGTGTTTCTCCGTCCGTGCTGACTTCGCTGATTCGTATGTGTGTGTGGGTGTCGAGATTAATTCTCTAGCGTTTCCTCCCTGAAGGGACCACCAGGTCACCGACTCGTAGACGGATTGTTACGTCCCGTGTGTCTAAATTAGGGACCAGGTCTTTTTAAGGTGTACGTCACCCCGTAGATTCGAACGCTCGGTGTTGATGACTCGGGTTCGTGGGATTTCGGGTACGAGACGTTGTTCTCTTGGGTGACGTTGTTATCTTCGGTGTGTTATTTCTTTTTAAATTTTTCGGATGTGTGGACGTTGTTTCCCATCGGGGGCCAGCGACGTTGATCTCTTTCGAACGTGTGTCGTTCCTTCTGGGTCACGTCGGCTTCTATTTAAGTAAAAAATTTTCTCTAGTCTTTTTTCCTCTTTCCTTCGTTTATGTAAAACTAAGTAAAGGAAGGGTCGATGAAGTGACTTTTCTAAAACCCGTGACGATATTTAAATCTTTCCCCGTCACTACTCTAATAATAATAATAATTACTCATTACACACATACTCGGTCGGACCACTACCTTTATGAGTGACACCGTACGGTAGCGACAGAAAGAAGGGTTGTCAGTGTAACAATTATCTAATATCGTGAAAAGGGACGACTCAGGTATGCCTGGGAATTGTGTCGAAACATCTTTAGAGATGGGTAGATAGTTTCAACATTACTCTCAAACAACAACAAGAAATCGTCGATTCAGTACAGTCTGAGGAAACGTTGGGGTACCTGACATCGGGTGGTCCGAGGAGAGAGGTACCCTAAAGGGTCCGTTCTTATGACCTCACCAAAAGGTAAAGGAAGAGGTCCTCTAGAAGGGTTGGGTCCATAGTTTGAGTGTAGAGGACGAAAACTGTTCGTCTAAGAAATGGTGACTCGGTGATCCCTTCGGGTTACTCTTAATTTGGATGGACATGAAGGGTTTTCTCCGTCACGTAAAGACAAGACAAGTTCATATTTCTTAAGTATCTTTATACCTCGGTAAATATCTTTATATCTTAAAGTGTCTACGTTCCTAACATCTACTGTAATTAGGTCACGGTGTCCCTCCTCGGACAGTCAATGTCAGATACGCCCAGTGTTTTCTAGTCTGTGTTGACTTGTCGATTTGTTGTTTGTTGTGTCAAAGAATACCTTCATTGATTCTAAGTCTCTGAAATTATTAAAGGACTCCAGTCTATCGACCCTTTACCGTCTCGACCCTGAGGTTCGAGTCAGAACAAAAGTTGGACGGGTACGAATTTTGGTTTCAAATGGAGGTGTCACTAGAGTTTGATGAGTCCGAATACCAAAATGAGTTGAATAATCTTCTGTAATTATTCTTAGAATCTTCTTGAACGTAAGTACCGAAAATTTCCGTGTTTCTATCTTTATTTAATAAAAGGAGGTGAACTTCTCAATGAAGTAACCAGAATAGTGGTAGGTCTTTTTCTAGACTACCAAAACCGAATTTACTATAAATATTAAGAGTCAAGTCAAGTCAAGCCAAGTTAGTAAGTCAGCACAGGGTGAGAACGCTGGGATACTTGACGTCGTGTGGTCCGGAGGGACAGATAGTGTTTGGGGGGTCTCAAGTGAGTTTGAGTACAGGTATCTCAGTCACTACGGTAAGTCGGTAGAGTAGGAGCCAACAGGGGAAGAGGAGGACGGGGGTTAGAGAGGGTCGTAGTCTCAGAAAAGGTTACTCAGTTGAGAACCGTACTTCACCGGTTTCATGACCTCAAAGTCGAAATCGTAGTAAGGAAGGTTTCTTGTAGGTCCTGACTAGAGGCAATCTTACCTGACCAACCTAGAGGAACGTCAGGTTCCCTGAGAGTTCTCAGAAGAGGTTATGGTGTCAAGTTTTCGTAGTTAAGAAGCCGTGAGTCGAAAGAAGTGTCAGGTTGAGAGTGTAGGTATGTACTGGTTACCTTTTTGGTATCGGAAGTGATCTGTCTGTAAACAACCGTTTCATTACAGAGACGAAAACTTATACAATAGATCCAACTAGTATCGAAAAGAAGGTTCCTCATTCGCAGAAAATTAAAGTACCGACGTTAGTGGTAGACGTCACTAAAACCTCGGATTTTTTATTTCAGACTGTGACGAAGGTGACAAAGGGGCCGATAAAGGGTACTTCACTACCCTGGTCTACGGTACTAGAAGTAAAAGACTTACAACTCGAAATTCGGTTGAAAAAGTGAGAGGAGAAAGTGAAAGTAGTTCTCCGAAAAATCAAGGAGAAATGAAAGACGGTATTCCCACCAAAGTAGACGCATAGACTCCAATAACTATAAAGAGGGTCGTTAGAACTAAGGTCGAACACGAAGAAGATCGGGTCTCAAAGAGTACTACATGAGACGTATTTTCAATTTATTCATCCTATTGTTATATGTCGGAACTGTATGAGGAAAAGGATTTACCTTGGTCAGACAACAAGGTACAGGTCAAGATTGACAACGAAGGACTGGACGTATATCTAAAGAGTTCTCCGTCCAGTCCACCAGACCATAAGGGTAGAGAAAGTCTTAAAAGGTGTCAAAGAACACTAGGTGTGTCAGTTTCCGAAACCGTATCAGTTATTTCGTTTTTATCTACAAAAAGACCCTGAGAGAACGAAAAAACTACTAGGTCGTCTACAACCGTTAAACTAGAAACCAAGGAGACGGAAAAGATTTTGGTCGAACTTGTAGACCTTCAAGTACCAAGTGTATAACGACTTCGGACCGAACCTCTTAAAACTCGTAATGAAATGATCGCACACTCTACTCACGTTAACACGCCATCAAACTCGTAAGATGTATAAGTGATATCTTTTTGACCTTAATGTTTTTCCATGTTTTGTCTCCCCTTTTAGTGATTATTTGTATGAAGGTTCTCTGTTTATAATGATTATCAAAAACAAATCGAAACATTATGTATTTACGTGAAAAAAATGGATCAACAACGACAGTAAGAGAGTGATTCAGTACAGGTTGTGAAACACTGGGGTACCTGACATCGTGTGGTCCGAGGAGACAGGAGGTGGTAGAGGACCTCAAACGAGTTTAAGTACAGGTAACTCAGTCACCATGATAGATTGGTAGAGTAGGAGACGGTGTGGGAAGAAGAAAACGGAAGTCAGAAAGGGTCGTAGTCCCAGAAAAGGTCACTCAGTCGAGAAGTCTAGTCCACTGGTTTCATAACCTCGAAGTCGAAGTCATAGTCAGAAAGGTTACTTATAAGTCCCAACTAAAGGAAATTCTAACTGACCAAACTAGAACGTCGGAGAGTTCCCTGGAGACTTCTCAGAAGAGGTCGTGGTGTTAAACTTTCGTAGTTAAGAAGTCGTGAATCGGAGAAATACCAGGTTGAGAGTGTAGGCATGTACTGATAACCCTTTCGATATCGTGACTGATTCGGGCGATCCCGAAGGGACCACCGAGTCTACCATTGCTTAGACGGATGTTACGTCCTCTGGGTCCAAGCTAGGGATCAAGCCTTTCTAGGAGACCTCTTCCTTTACCGTCGGGTGAGGTCATAAGAACGAACCTGCTGAGTTACCTTTCTCCTCGGACCGTCCGATATCAGGTACCCCAACGTTTCTAAGTCTGTATTGACCCTCTGAGTGTGAAGGCGAAAGAAACTGATATGTCTGGAAACAACCGTTTCACTACAGAGACGAAAAACTGTACTACAGAGACGAAAAACTGTACTACGGAAGATTAAAGTACCGACATCAGTGGTAGGTGTCACTAAAATCTCGGGTTCTTTTATTTAGACAGTGACAAAGGTGAAAAAGGGGAAGATAAAAGGTACGTCACTACCCTGACCTACGGTATTAGAATCAAAAAACTGACAACTCAAAGTTCGGTCGCAAAAGTGAGAGAAGAAAGTGGAAATTCTCCGAGAAATCAAGGAGAAGTGAAAGACGGTAATCTCACTATTATAGACGTATAGAACTCCAACAACTATAAAGAGGGTCTTCACAACTAAAGTTGAACACTAAGTAGGTCGGACCGTAAAGCATACTACATGAGACGTATGTTCAATTTATTCGTCCTACTGTTATATGTCGGAACTGTATGAGGAAAGGGTTAAAACTTGGTCAGTCAACAAAGTACAGATCAAGATTGATATCGTTATCAATCTTCGTAGAACATTGATAAATTGAAGGACAATTTATCAATTATCAGATTGAAGGATAAAGAGTCCTCTGTTTATTTCATCAGACCATAAGGGTAGAGAAATTCTTAAAAAGTCTTAAACAACACTAAGTGAAAAAAGAATCTCAGGTATAATTAATCTTACAAAAAGTAACGTTCATGTCTTTTGTTTCGAGTACGATCCATCCAGTCATGGACCCTTAATAACCAAAACGTTGACTTTTGTGGATCTCCGTCGTCCGGACTAAATAGTTTCGAGGTCTCGGTAACGAGACGTCAAGAGATGATGAGAAAATGGCGTCCGAATTAAAAATAGTATTTCACCTTATCAACGGGTTCCATTAGTCCTGACACACGAACATAAAATAATATGTCCCTCTTCCTCACAAGTAAGAGGGTTGACGATTTGTCCTCAGGACTCAACGTACGACTAAACCGGTCGGAAATCTCGGTCTCCTTATATCTACCCGATTAACCGAATCTGGAACAATGTCGGTCTTCTGACCGATTTGGGTTCGTGTGACTGAGGCTCTCGACTCTCACCCCATTTGAGATGGGTCTAGTGTACTGACGTTGAGTCACCTCCACCCGACCCTTAAGGTGGTTTCTATGTCGAAACCCTGGACTAAAAATCGACATATATAATAATTGTAAAAGAGTTAAATAATTTATAAATGTAGTAATCAAGTTATGTCTCTTGTAATATAAATCATATCTATACAGTGTTATAAAGGATTTTAACTTATTAACTGAAAAGGTTAATAAACGAACATATTCGATACGACACTAAGTATAGGAATATAAATTAGAAATGAGTTATATAATAATAAAGGAGTTTTACATTAGGACTTTCCCCTTAATGAACCAATTTCTTGTAGATGTAAAAATTCCTTAAAGTACATACAACTGTTTAACCGAAGTCTTACAAAAACGACCACTACAATTATTGTGAGTCCTAAAACTTCTTAAGATTCATTAGATTAACCTTATTCTTGGTAAACCGTTTTCTGTGTATACCAAGGATATAGCTATCTAAAAGTGGAAACATTACATTATGTACGACTATTAATCGTCGGTACATCGTATCATGACAATCAGTGGTTACCAGTAACTGAGTCTCCTCGGCTCTTGATTGTCCTCTCGTACCATCAAAGGAAAAGGAAACACGACTCTTCCGTCACACTCTCCCTGTCCCAGTGGCTTACAAGACCGTAACAAGCGTACTGGTGACCAAATGAAGAGAAATAAAAGACAAAAAGTATTGGAACATCCGTCTCTTTTGGTCCACCACTCACTTGAATGGAACCTAGTAAAAACTTCCGTCTCGTACTGTCCTGGGGATGGTTTCCGTGTCGGACATACGTTACGGTGTCTCCTTTTCACGTGTTTTGGACCGGTCAAAAATGAAAATTATGCCGATGGAACAGGATCTGATCCTGTCCTCGACTCTAACAAAGAACTTCGTGATTCGGTCTTTAGGTTTTCACCATGACTTTAACCTTTGTCACACAAGTATGACATAGGTTGACACACACACAAAATGCCCCTTTCCGACCTCGGGTGGTAGAAGTGACTTGAGGAGTTTCCCAGATGTTAAGGTTTTCTTCAATTTTTGGCTTCAATTTTATATAAGGAGTAGCAGAGTATTCTGGCTTCACTAGATAGAGATCTGCATCCTGTCCGGGAGTTAGACTTTCACTACGTTTAAGATTCTTAAAATTTTGTATCCAAGATCTTTCGTTTACGATCTTATATATTTTTTTACTTTACACTTAGACAGTTCCTCATTTAGTGGTCTTAAGGATGGGTAAGTTTATACCGACTCCCAAACTTCTCGTCCTCGTTATCTCATCTCGTTTCTTTAAATGACATCATAGTTTCTCTTTTTTTTTCCGTCCGTCCCTCACCCCCCCCCCCCCCCATCTTTGTCTCTTCTTTTCATTGCTTTATAATCTTTTAAATTGTAGTCATCGGATCTTGAAACTCAAGTAGGGAAATTTTCCTTAATTTCTCACCTCGAAATAAAACACTGGAACCTCTTAGAAAAAAAAAATTAAACACAGAATAAAAGTAAACCAGAAACTCCAATTTGCAAAGATAAAGATATGTAAACTTCACCGTGACCATGATAGCCCGACCGATTTATCTAAAAAGTTGTAAAAACCGGTTATTCTATTAAAAAATTGAAGAATAAATATGCAACTGGTGTATTTTAGTGAAGCAAAAACATGAGATTGTAATGAAAAGGGTTCTTGGAGTTTAGTGATCAGGACAACCCTCTCCTTTATTTTCGAATCCAGGGTGGTACCGTAAAGGTGCTGAAGTACATAAGTAGGTAAGTTGTTTACATAACGTACAGATGGTATGTAGACGGGGTAGTTTCCACGATTTCTACGGCACAGGAACTATGTTTGTTTCGAGGACTAGAATCTTCGAAATACAGGATCGTCTCCCCCCTGTACCGTTTGGTCGGCTGTCATTGTCTCCGACACACCATAGTACCCGTCACCCTCTCCTTTCTCCTGACTCTCTCCTTTCCAATTTTTCTCACCATATACCCTTTCAACTCTCTGATATCTACATTCACATAAAATTAATTCGTGCAGTTCGATAACTCTCACTGACCAAAAGTTTCAAATCAAAATTTATTCATTATGTCAGTGAGTTTTGTTAAAAGTTCTGTGTCTACACATATTGCCTGAAAACCTGAGTCTCCCTCTCCCTCTCCCACCCTACTAAACCCTCTTACCGTAAGATTGTACATATCATACATTCTTAACTTAGCGGTCAGATACAGACTGCGTCCTATGTCGTACGAACCCCGACCACGTACCCCTACTGGGTCTCTCTACAATACCCCTCCCTCCACCCTCCCCCCAAGTACAAACCCTTGCGTACATTATTAATTTCTAAAATTTTAAATTTTTTTTTTTTCTTTTTTTTCAGTTAAATTATTTTTTTTTTTTTTTGTTAAAAGGTGGGTAGAGTGACTTTGGACTATATATATATAAATATAGGTTTGTCCGACGAAGGGACCACCGAGTCAATCATTTCTTAGACGGACGTTACGTCCTCTGAGGTCAACCTAAGGACCCTACCCTTCTAGGGGACCTCTTTCCTATCCGACGGACGAAGTCATAAGAACCCGAAGGGACCACCGAGTCTCTCATTTCTTAGGTGGACGTTACGTCCTCTGGACCAGAACTAGGGACCGAACCCTTCTAGGGGACCTCTTCCCTTACCGATGGGTGAGGTCATAAGAACGGATCTCTTAGGGGTACCTGTCTCCTCGGACCGTCCGATGTCTGGTACCCCAGTGTTTCTCGACCTGTACTGACTCGTTGATTAGACTATAGGTTTATCTCGAAGGGACCACCAAGTCTACTACTTTTTTAGACGGATGTTACGTCCTCTGGGCCCAAACTAGACTAGGGACCCAACCCTTCAAGGGGACCTCTTCCCTTACCGTGGGTGGGGTCATAAGAACAGACCTCTTAAGGTACCTGTCTCTTCTGACCGTCAGATGTTAGGTACCCCAACGTTTTCAGTCTGACCTGACTCGCTGATTGTGTGTGAGTTTGTTGGTAGTGGTGTTAGATTAAATCTTGTAAAAGTAGTGGGGTTTTTCTTTAAGGTATGGGTCGTTTAGGGGTTAGAAGAGTGTGTGTCATGATGGAGTTCTTTGGTGATCAGATGAAAGACAGAAATATTTTAACGGATAAGACCTATAAAGATATTTCTCTTAGTACGTAATACATCAAAAACACTGCCCGAAGAGAGTAAATCGTATTACGAAAGTTCCAAATAAGTACAATATCGTTTATAGTCATGTAGTCATGAAATAACGAAACACAAATCACGCAGACGTCCTCTCACCCTCCCCTCCCCTTGTCTTAAATGTTTGTCCTCCACACTCAGGCGTAGGGTTGAGACGATATTAGTCTGTAGGTCGGAATTCTTACCATAAATAAGAGAAACCTTAAGGGAAAGGATACACCGTTTTACTCCCTAATCCTATTTATTACAATACATCCAAGTTCACAGAAACCCCAAAAAAAACAAACAAAAACCGTCGTGGGTGCACCGAACACCTTAGAATCCAGGGGGTGGTCCGAGATTGGAACCCTCTTAGTCCGGTATTCTTATCTCTCGATGTGCAGAAAGGGAATCTCCTGACTATGATGGAGTCGATTTTCAAAGGAACCGTCACTTTTGTTCCTCAGGATATCCAAGATAACAAAGATAAACTTTTCTTTCATTTTTACTCGAACTGTCAAAAATAGTAGTGACATAGGACTTTTGACATGGGTATATACTCCATTTACTCTAGGATATTGGTATTTGGTAACGAAATAAACGTAGTGTCTCTCGATTTACCAGATAAAATTACTCTTCCCTTTATGATAATTAAGGTAGTACATCTCTACGAGATAATTATCACAGGTATCACAATTGTTAAACAACAAATTTTAAAGACGACTGGACTGTACTCCGAAATAACAAATACTAGAGTTATTTAGTGTAGATTATAATAAAGGGTTCTTTTTATTAAGAATGTTATACTCTATTACACGATCTAAGAAACAACATATAAAAAATTCGTTTCAATATTTATAGGATTCCTTTTCAGGGAAACGTCAACGAGCTTATAAACTACGATAGTTTGTGTTACGGTGATGAGAAACCTTATAATTAGACCGAAGTACTTTACGTGTCTTTGTAATTTGTATGATAATACCCATACATAAGAGAATTTAAGGTGAGGATTGTATTTAAAAAAAGTCTAAGAGTAAGTAAATAGATACATAAGACTCATACAAAGAGAACCTGACTTAAGGGGTTTGCGTGGTTTTAGAGTAAGAATAACCGGAGATAGAAATGGTCCTTTAATGGAGATAGTCCGTTTGAAAACATTGGGATGAAGGATACATCCCAAAGGGATCGAAATGAGATTGAGGAAAAAGACAAAGTTAAGAGCCAGATAGTGACGACTTTTCGAAAGAGACCGAGGGTTTCAGGTCGTTTCTGAATCCAAGGGAACTCTATAAGAATGACTTGCGAGGATCTTATTTGTGTACGGTAAAACATTAATGGATAAAGACTTTGTGTAAGATATTATCTGAGTTTGAAAGTACTTCTGTCTCTAGACACTGATCCTTACAAAAACAAAGTAATATATAGGTCTACACAAGTTGGTTATTAACGATTTATTCCCCCTTTACTTACTTATGTAACGTGCACCGTGACACCTTCTATTATTTTTCTTGATCTCGATCCATCTTGTAATTTGAGTCGATATAAATAAGATCAACACTTATAAACTATTACTATGATATATTAATTCCTTTCTCGTTAATTCTAGTCACATTGGTGTTAAACGGTGTATCAACCTTTTTTGAAATTAAGAAAGATTTATATTAAATGATTTTAAATGGTAGAATTTTCACCCTTATTAACTCCCTTTCTTTCCATTTGTGTAATCTAACATGTATAGTTAAAAATTTCTTTTAGATGTCTATTTTTATATAATTATTCTACATAGGAAGTACGTGAGTCCTATACATTCGTTAGTTTAGTTGATATGTCTCATACTGGAAAAGTCTTATATTTAATATGTTCAGTTAGTTGTCAACTATTTTAAAACGTTTTACGGGGACCCAACGTTGTCGTCTTCAGAGGTTCAGACTTCGTCATCCTAGATCCTTGAAACACTTATAAGTTCTGTGTCTTTTACCACTTTGTCTTAGCCTACAGACAATGGACAGATCACATTTCCGCATGTAGAACCACCGAAACAGTAAGTGTTCCATTCAAGAAAGTTCTTTGAGGTACCACCGGTCCTATTTTCGAAACCGACAACGACAATAACAACACAGTCGTCGACGACTAGAAATTGGGTGACAGGCCAAAACCTTCTCTTCGTCGCAATGTCAATAAGAGTGTGAAAGGTTTCCTTTTTACTTTTCTGAAGGACCTAATGTCATTCTTCGGAGGGTGTAGTTACAAGAACTATCTAGACGATTTTAATATGAGACAAACTTTATAGTGGACCGGAGTAAGAGAGTGGGTCTCTTTAAACAAAGGACGTCCATCCTTGTATACCTCACTCACACACACACACACACACACACACACACACACACACATGAAGGGTACTATGGACTAAGACAACACGAAAGACCCTCCATCTCCTCGAGTTCCCAGTTGATGATTAACGACTACATCCCCCGACCAGAAGTCTCGTGTGGACTCACTCGACGTTTGTCACTGGAAGACATACCATGATAAGGGGTGGGAGGAAAGGTAAAAGAAAAAGAAGCCACCACTCACCCCTCCAGAGAGAGGCTTGAATTTTAGTAAAGAGGACCCTAAACCAAGACTCTACGGGAGATTCGTCGACAGTGCTAAATGAAGAGAAGAGAAGATCCTGGTAAACCCCTAAAGTGATGACTTCGCTCCTGTGTCCACCAATCAGTGACTTTAGACATTAGACTTTGTCAAGGACCACGCCGTCGAAACTTTGGGAAAACTGTCCGTTCTCCTCCCGTCAGAGTCGAAGATTTATTTATTGTTGGGAGTCAGTGTGTTCTTGATCTTACTAGACACGAGACGGACCGGTCCCCCGGGAACCGACTCCTATTTTCTACCCGGGTTCGACTAGGACGGTCCGTTTGGGTAGTGTCTAGAATCTTTACCTCAGAAGAGTGAACTAGAGTTCTCTTGAAGTTGGGGGTTTAAGGACACTTAACTGGAAAATAAAGTACTGTTTCTTGAAAGGTTTATTCTCTTTCCTGGTACCGGGTTCCTGTTGTCTGACCAGTGGGTCGTCTGGAAATGTACACTCGGTTTGTGGTGGGTTCTTGATACCTCCACGTGCGTCCCCGTCCGCTCCCGTCTCACCTCTTCTCCCGTATCTGGGAGGCGGAGACTCAGGACTCGAGGAAGAGGGAGACAGTTCTGATTAAGGGATCACTCTTTTGAGTCTCACCACATCGGGACCTCATCGGGTCACCGGGTCGTGGAACCCCTAAATGGGTACAATGACTCGTCTCTAGAGGGTGGTAATTTAGTTATAATAGAGGA
The DNA here is from genome assembly GCA_006410555.1 of Capra ibex. Classification (NCBI taxonomy): domain Eukaryota; kingdom Metazoa; phylum Chordata; class Mammalia; order Artiodactyla; family Bovidae; genus Capra; species Capra ibex. The sequence continues at coordinate 25,175,226 of SJYO01049755.1, read as the reverse complement.
CCTTCCTCTCACCTTAAGTTACCGTTACTGATATCTGATATTACTCCCCTCTTCAGCGGAAAGTGACTCACCGACTCCAAAGGATACTGTAGACGGTATTTCGACATGCAGGACAGAGAAAACTCGAAAGTTTGTGAGAGGAGAGATTGTACTTAAGATTCCCGAGAAGTACGCCGGGGTGACGGATGGACTAGTAATTGAAACGAGACTGTCTACCTTTAGTCTCTTTACCGAGACCCTCCGGCAAAAAGAAGTGTCCTCTTTAAGACCCAGACCACAATTTCATAAAGGAAGAGAATGTAGGAATAAGAATTGAAACGTTTTATTATCCAATAAGTTACCTACGTCTTCATTCTTTGCTCCTTTCTCACTGATTAGCTAGCACACTGGGCAACGGTATGAAATGTCGAACTTAGTAAACACTCATCAAAGATCGTGTACTATTTTCTTTCTCTTAAGTTCACTTACTCATAGTTTTTTTCACTTCGTTGATGAATTTTGGTCCGACTTTAGGGAATTTCTATTCACGGTTCTTCTCCTCTATTCATAATAAGTTTACGTCCTTAATCTCATAAATCGATATCGGAAGTTGTCTCTTTTTTCGTTAGACCTTCAAACTCCAAAGTGTACTACTCAAACCACCGATCGTGCGTATGTCTACGTCTATATAAACATGGACAAACACTAAGGTACCCGGAAGGGACCACCAAGTCTGTCATTTCTTAGACGGACGTCATGTCCTCTAGACTCAAGTACTATGGTACTCATACCTCTATATAAGTATGTCAATAATTACACTTAACACTCTTCTCCTATCGCATCCCTATACACTCTTCCTGTCTCATCTCGACTATATCTGTCCCATTCCACCTTCACCCCTTTCTCTTTTGTCCCTAGGTTCGTTTTTTTTCCACTCTTTTTTAACATAAGATACTAGCGAGTACTCAACTTCATATATTTTAACGGTAAAAACATCTGGGTCGTCAAAGTATACTAAAATAATTTATATATACGTACACACACACACACACACACACACACACACACAAACAGTGAGTCAACACAGACTGAGAAACGTTGGGGTACCTGACATCGCACGTCCCGAGGAGATGGATACCTTAAGAGGTCCGTTCTAATGACCTCACCCAACGTAAAGGAAGAGGTCCCCTAGAAGGGGTGGGTCCCTAGGTTGCACCCAGAGGGCGTAACGTCCGTCAGAGAAATAGCAGACTCGGTGGCTCCTTGGGGTGTGTGTACATAGGTATGAAGATTTTACGTACACACACGTACACACTGTGTAAATTTTTATTTTTCAATTCACACGTGTACGAAAATTTCATGACCCTTTAATCCATCATAAAAGTAGTTTCCAAACACTTAAGGGTTCATGATGGGAACTGCTATTAATGGACTGACATTTAGTTTCGAAGGCCATATTCATCGTATTGTCGTCCCTTATCACCTAATGTTGTTTACTTTAAAAGTATAATTTCCTTTCAAAACGACGACATTGGGATCTACATTTCAATACTAGTTCTTAACGTAAGTACAATACATTTTATAAGTGGATAACTAATAAAATAGAATATTTGGGGAAAATTTGACGTGGTATTAAGGGGAAGGGGGTTATACAACAGTCATATAACAAATACTTTTTACAGGGTGGGAGGAGCTGATTGGAAACCGGGTGAATCCGGCTGTGTCTGATGATCCCCAATTACCGGATTTGGTCTACGGTGAGGTGCACTCAGTGTTTTATGCATAAACCTTTCGTTGTGTCTAGTTTTTTCTTTTGGAGGACAGAACAACTGTCAACCAAAACCACCCGTAAAACGACGAATAGGGTCAAAGGATCCGTTGGCCGAAAGTTTGGTAGGACTTAATGTCCAACAGGAGAGGCGGGTGAGAGATAGTGTTCGAACATCGTTGACTTCCCCGTTTTACGTTAAATGTTGTCAATTGAGACCCTTATTTATAAGATAGTCGGTGTTCTTGTATTGACTGTGTTGGTTTCTAGACCAAGACGAGGGGTTACGATCGACAACAGTTGTTTTTAAAGAATTATCCTAAAATGTACACCATCGATTGTGTAGACCTTTTTATTAAATGTGCACACAGAATGTGAACCAAATGATAAAATGAACGTCTTTCCTACACGCATGCGTTTTCGTAATATTAGTAGGGATGTGTGGTTTCATGACTCAAGAGTGTTAGACGGAAGGGGTTTAAATTTAAGAATAAAGTGCTTGTGAAGTACAACAAACGTATATTGACAAGGAATGTTTCTGTATACGTTTACATGAACAAAAATTTATGTTTACACCTAAAACGAGACAAACATAGGAACAACAAACACACATCTCCGTCACCTTACCTCACTAAAACAAACAAAAAATTAAAGAGAACGGAGGAACTGGTCTGTCACAGGATGGGGTGTCTTTGTTATCGAAACTAAAGACAGTGGTAACTAATCAAGGTGGACAAAAACTTGAAGTATTTTTACCTTAGTATACCATAACTGTCACACGTTATAAAACATATACCACAGGAAGAGAGTTGTATTACAAAACCCCTAAGTACGGAGTCTCACCAAATTACATACCTGAAAGTTTACATACGCACGATTCAGCCAAGTCAGCACAGACTGAGAAACGCTGGGGAACCTGATATCGGGAGGTCCGAGGAGACAGATAAGTTTACATATCTGTCTGAATCAAAACCAAAGACCCAACTGGGAAAAGAAGAAAGGAACTTGTTCAAAAGACTGGAGACACCAAAAGTTAAAGAGTAGACATTTTACTTCTGTAATAAATCCTAGATAGAATGTCTCAAGAATACTTCTCATTTTCTCTATGACACATATTGTCATGAGGTACATCATAGATGGTACATTGGTCAAAATAGATCTACACTCGACGACACATTAACCGGTACAGATTTCTCCTCTCACTTTTTCAACCGAATTTCGAGTTGTAACTCTTTTGCTTCTAGTACCATAGATCCGGTTAGTGAAGTACCCTTTATCTACCCCTTTGTCACCTTTGTCACAGTCTGAAGTAGAAAAACCCGAGGTTTTAGTGACGTTTACCACTGACGTCGGTTCTTTAATTTTCTGTGAATGAGGAACCTTCCTTTCAATACAGGTTGGATCTATCGTATAAGTTTTCGTTCTCTGTAATGAAACGGTTGTTTCCAGGCAGATCAGTTCCGATACCAAAAAAGGTCACCAGTACATACCTACACTCTCAACCTGACACTTCTTCCGACTCGTGGCTTCTTAACTACGAAAACTTTACACCACAACCGCTTCTGAGAACTCTCAGGGAACCTGACGTTCCTCTAGGTTGGTCAGGTAAGATTTCCTCTAGTCAGGACCCACAAGAAACCTTTCTTACTACGATTTCGACTTTGAGGTTATGAAACCGGTGGAGTACGCTTCTCAACTGAGTAATCTTTATGAGACTACGACCCTCCCTAACCCCCGTCCTCCTTTTCCCCTACTGTCTTCTACTCTACCGACCTACCGCAGTGGCTGAGCTACCTGCACTCAAACTCACTTGAGGCCTTCAACCACTACCTGTCCCTCCGGACCTCACGACGTTAAGTACCCAAACGTTTCTCAACCTGTACTGATTCACTGACTTGACTTGACTTCCTATTATGGAACCGACAGTTCATCTTTAACTGGGGTCAGAATCATCTCCGATTCTTAATGAGTTCCTTACCTTCATCTCCAAAGACCCCTTTTCTGGACCCTTGAACTTGGACGGCAATCGACCTACTGAGACTCATCTACGGAGTTTAAGAGCCCGTACTTGAAAGAGTTTATTCTCTAAACACGACCGGGATAGGAAGGGTACACCATCATCTCACGGTAAGTCCTACGCAGGAGTTATTTCTCCTGTCTTGCCATCTCTTTTACGTCTGAGGTAGTTACATTAGTGGATGATTTCTAAGATCTGAATACGTAAGGGTGTGTCTGATACTGTCATGATAAAGATCGCATCGTAAAAGAATCGTTCCACCAATATACCAATAATGATGTCACACTCAAAAAGTTTTCAAGGTAGGTCCTCGAACATTTGTGTGACCTTTAAATTAACCTAACATAAAATTTCTTGTAAGACTTTTAAAGTAAAATGAGATTTCGTTTGTACATATTTTTCGTAGACGGTTATAAAGTATGAAATGAACTTTTACATGGCTTTCGGTAGACTCAAAATAAAAAAAAGAACTATTTAACCCTGATATAATAAGGAACCCGTCCCCTCCCCCAGCCCGTAAAAATAAAAATTTCTCTACTCGACATCGTTACAAGGTCACGTTTACGTTGAACATAAACAACTCCTTTTTTTCTGAACTATTTTATAACTATGATTTTGTTGTTTTCTTTATAAAATAAATCACACTAGCTACGTTTATTTATTATGTTTTTATTTATTCGTCACAAAGTCACCCCTCTTTATAACTCCGATCCACCAAATTTACAAATGTTTCACATATAAAATAACTAATCAGATGTACAGAATACGAAGGAAAAGGTTCAGAAGAAGTTGAATTTGATCAATTGGGAATTTGCGTGGAGGGTTTAATGTATACTAACACAGAACGTTTGAGATCCCGTCAAAAGACGACCGAAGTATAAGAGTAGTGTCACATACAGAGAGAAGAGATAAAATAAACGCAACCGTTCGTTCTCTTCCGGGGTCCCTGGATTCGGTACTAAAATTCCACAACCTTATTCTTTCCGTTTGTTTTCGTACGAAGGATTATAAGATCGAGGAACTAGATATTTACGTGTCTCGTAGTGACTTTTGGTTTCGTGACTTAAGGACTTAGATTTTTTTTTTTTTTCCCTCTTTCTTTCTCTCGGAAGAAAGTAATAGATCTTACGGAGGTAAATTAAAAGTACTCGTGCCAAATGAAAGGAAATCACTTCAGAACTCCCCGACTATTAAGCAGGATCCTCTTCCTAGAAGTGTCGTTCAGGCGTCTACTTGCGGTTCTCTCGTTTCCGGATCAAGTAGAAGAGGAGGTTTAACACTTCGGACCTAACTAAACTGAGCTCGGACTGTTCGGACGGAGAGTCCTCTATCAGGTCCTCTGTTCTGTTTTCGGGGGAGTTTCGAAAGGGGACTTTCTGACTCGGCAACGAAAAATGCAGTTTGAGTTTCACGTAGTCCCCTGTCGTCGACCCAAAAGACGAACCTTCGCGTTGATGTCCCGTAGAGTCGATTGAGTAGAGAAGAAAACCATAATCACTTAAACGTAGGTCACTTAGGTGTAAAAATTTACGAAGATTAGGTTAACACCGTTTAGAGTGGTGGTGGGGGTCCCATCCTCAGGAAACTTCAACGTAGGTCATGTCGTTCACTCCGTAGGATAATGGAAAACGTGGGGTTCTGAGCGATAAGTAAGTGGGTCTATAACAATCACTCTTTACTACCCTTAAAGGTAAAGGAAGTGTCAGTCGATTGAGACTTTTTCTTCTTTTTTATATATTAATATTGTTCGATTGTTTATCGTGCAGTAACTTTTTATAAGAAACCGTCGTCTAAAAAAACACGGATTCTATTATAAGAGGAAATCGGAAGTCTTAGACTTTGATTCTAAAAAGAGACTCAGACGTGGTTTTAACACTATTAAGTAGTAAGTGACTTATTCGTAAGGTAAAATTTGAAATATTTGTAAGTCTAGTTTGACGATGTCTTTACTATGAGTTCCGTTTCTGTTACCATTAATTACAGGAAGATATCAAATTCGAAATAAATACGTTGTTTTTAGTTATACGTTGTTTTTGGTAGACTGTTTAAAAACTATCTTCAATCGATCTTACCTTAAACAGTATTGGACGTAAAGGATCAGTGTTCAATCAAAGGTTCTTTCGACCATTTATCATTTGAGTCTATGGGGAACCGGTAAGAGATGACTTCCTTTGTCTTCCTCTTTACATAAGATACTAATTATATTACAGGTTTACTCATGATTGAGAGGTAGTGAAGAATCTTAGTAGCAACAATACCTACTACGACAGTCGTTTACCCCTTATCAAGAAAAAATTAAATTAAAAATAACTCCATTGACCAAATTCGTAATATATTCAAAGTACACATGTTATAACATGAAAAATTGTAATAAAGTCAAGTCAAGTCAGCGAGTCAGCACAGGCTGAGAAACGTTGGGGTACTTCGCATCGTACGGTCCGGAGGGACAGGTAGTTGTAGAGGGCCTCAAGTGAGTTTGAGTACAGGTAACTCAGGCACTACGGTAGATCGGTAGAGTAAGAGACAATAGGGGAAGAGGAGGACGGGGGTTAGGGAGGGTCGTAGTCTCAGAAAAGGTCGCTCAGTTGAGAACCGTACTCCACCAGTTTCATGACCTCAAAGTCGAAATCGTGGTAAGGAAGGTTTCTTGTGGGTCCTGACTAGAGGAAATCTTACCTGACCAACCTAGAGGAACGTCAGGTTCCCTGAGAGTTCTCAGAAGAGGTTGTGGTGTCAAATTTTCATAGTTAAGAAGCCGCGAGTCGAAAGGAGTATCAGGTTGAGAGTGTAGGTATGTACTGGTGTCCTTTTTGGTATCGGAACTGATTTGTCTGGAAATAACCGTTTCATTACAGAGACGAAAACTTATACGATAGATCCAACCAGTATTGAAAGGAAGGTTCCTCATTCGTAGAAAATTAAAGTACCGACGTTAGTGGTAAACGTCACTAAAACCTCGGGTTTTTCTATTTCAGACTGTGACAAAGATGACAGAGGGGTAGATAAAGGGTACTTCACTACCCTGGTCTACGGTACTAGAAGCAAAAGACTTAAAACTCGAAATTCGGTTGAAACAGTGAGAGGAGAAAGTGCAAGTAGAAAGACGGTATTTTCACCACACTAGACGTATAGACTCCGATAACTATAAAGAGGGCCGTTAGAACTAAGATCGAACACGAAGAAGGTCGGGTCACAAAGAGTACTATCGTACGAATAGTGGGGGTTTAAATCAAAAGTAAGACGTGATATATTAATTAAGGTGAGATGGGTAAGACAGGAAGGGACTGGGGGAAACGGAAGACCATTGGTTATGAGACAAGAGACATAAATATACGAACAAAAACAAACCAAACGGACCACACGATCTCAGGTACCCCAACGTTTTCTCAGTCTATGTTGAATCGCTGATTTGTTGTTGTTACACTTTATCAGTAAAGAGGAAAAATTACTCCTGGTCCGGGGGTGATTCCACTCCACATGACCAATCAAGATTATAAACTTGTATCACCTCAGTAACAGACGGGTTTATATGGGAAAGGTTATAACCGACTAGTCTAATATCCGGAGCCCGTAGGGTGAACCAGTAAAGGATGATTAAGTGTGAAAAACGAAACTTCTACGTTAAATTAAAGATGGATTACCGAATCTGTCATTCTATATGAGTGGACGTAATGGGAGAAGACTTTTCTATAACGTCAGTCCCGATCGAATAAATTGTGGACGTAGGTCGGGTCGGTGGGTCAAAATTGACTAAAGTGACGATGTCACTGGCATGACGACACGACTTTACGTGGGTCAAACATTTAAACCGACGACGTTCAAGAGTAAACCAGGAAAAATGTTTAAAAGTTATACAGTCACTTATGTAAACAAGGAACCCAAAGGGACCACCGAGTCTCCAATTTCACAGACGGACGTTACACCCTTTGGACCCAAACTAGGGATCCAGTCCTTCTAGGGGACCTCTTCCTTTAGTGTTGGGTGAGGTCATAAGAAAGGACCTCTTAGGGTACCTACCTCCTCGCACCACCCGATGTCAGGTGCCCCAGTGTTTCTCAGCCTATGCTGACTCACTGAAGTGAAAGTGAAAGTGGGGTTAAAGGATCGGTCTTTTACAACTTACTATCATGATTCGGTGAAGTCTTCTGAGAAGACTCATTTTTATTAGGGAAAGAAGGAAGTCTCTATTGTTTTGTGAAGGTTTCAAAAATTATAACAATTCATGTAATTTATAACTCTTTAGTAAATACCTATTTTCGTTATTTTGTATGGTCTTCAATTTATGGTGGATATATTTTAAAAAAATTTATAAAATTGAATTTTTATTCTATATATGTGTCGTTTTGTAGAAATTTTAAGTTATTCTAACTGTTGCCTACCATTTAGGAGGATGGATTGTAGGATCCGATTCTATCACCCTTATTTGGTTCAAATTCTTATAAGACTTATAGAAGTACCTTAAAAAACACGGAAATACCCGTGTGTATGGTTTGAAAAAACGTCAGGTTTAATTACACATAAACTCCTTACCGAATATTCGAACAGTCGTCAACTAATAAATGTACAGTAAAGAATTAATAATTATCTGAAAGAAAAGAAACTCCGAGTCTACCATTTCTTAGACGGACGTCACTTCTGGACCCAAGTTAGGAACCAAGTCCTTCTAGGGGATCTCTTCCCTTACTGATGGGTGAGGCCATAATAACTGACCTCTTAAGGTTCCTGTCTCCTCGGACCGTCCGACGTCAGAAACCCCAGTGTTTCTTAGTCTGTGTTGACTCACTGATTGTGAAAGTGAAGTGAAAAAAAAAGAAAAGATGTTGTCAAAATCCAAGTGTTTCTTTAACTCGTCTTCCACGTCTAAAGAACATATGGGGGCGGGGTGTATACTCTTCGGAGGGGGTAAGAGTTGTAGGGAGGGTCCCACCATGTAGACAAAATGTGGGTTTCACAGAGGTAATCCCGAGTGAGAACCATAACAGGCAAGATACCCAAACCTGTTTACACATTACCCTACACAGGTGATAATATCATTGTATGTGTCAAAGTGACTGGATTTTCAAGAAAGTGTGTGTGAAAAATAAAATTTTAAAAATTCTAATTACATAAATAAATAAAAACCGACGTGACCCAGAAGTAACGGAGTGGACCTGAAGGAGATCAACGTCACTCACCCCCGATGAGAGATCCACACCACGGGCCGAAGAGTATCGTTACCGAAGACGATAGTACCTCGTTCCGGAGATCCCGGGTGCCCGAAGTCATCAACGTTACACCCCCGAATCAACAGGCCGACGTACACACTAGAAGGACCCGATCCCTAGTTTGGGTACAGGGGACGTAGCCGTCCACCTAAGAATAGATGGTCTGGTGGTCCCTTCAGGATGTGTGTGAAAGATTTGATTTAAGTGGGTTAAAAATACTCTCACGATAGACCACTTAGGATTCCAACGTAGTTATTATTTCGTTAACAGAAAGGAAAACGAGAACAACCCTCTGAGTGTCCGGACAGGAGAGGGATGATCTGGTTCTGTTAGACTACCAACACCGACGACAGGGCGTTGGAGGTACTCGGTCGTTCAGGTCAAGGTGTAGGGTGGAGTACAGAACAAATGGTCGTTTGACTTGTCCGATTTCAAGTGTCGTCAACGAGAAGTAATCCTCTTTTCATTTTCTGTCGGTCTCCGCGGGTCTCTGTTGAGTCGAGAAACAAGTCAGGTTGTCGACTGTAAGTAGAGTAGGAGGAGAAGGAAGGTTCGGAACTACTTTAAAGACGACGATTACCGATTCGGGGTTCGAGTAGGATTCGAGGTCACTTAACCTGTCTGTACCAAGGACGAAAGATTCTTAAATATTAAATCCCCTCTTGACGGAAACTTTTCGTTAGGTCTCTAAAAGGACCGTCAGGTCACCAATTCTGAAGGGAAAGGTTACGTTCCCTACGCACAAACTAGGGACTAGTCCCTTGATTCTAGGATTATGGAGAGTCGGTTTTTTTGTTTTGTATTTTGGTTTCGTTATAACATCGTTTAAGTTATTTCTGAAAAATTTACCAGGTGTAGTCTTTAAAAAAAATTTTTTCGTTAGGTAAACCAGGTCATGACCCACTGTATGGTATCAGTAATGTTTGGTCGTTTGTGTAGGGTCCTGTATAAATATGAACCTATATATATATTACCCGAAGGGTCCACCACGATCACCATTTCTTGGATCGACGGTTACGTCCTCTGTATTCTCTGTACCCAAGCTAGGGACCCGTCCTTCTAAGGGACCTCTTCCCGTACCGGTGGGTGAGGTTACAAGAACGGACCTCTTAGGATACCCGTTTCCTCGGACCGTCCGATGTCAGGTACCCAACGTTTTTCAGTCTGTGTTGTCTTTCTGAAATGATATACACATATATATATATATATATATATATTTTATATATATATCAATCTACAATGATTGATATATATATTTTAAGAGAAGGTGTTTTGGACTTGTCTCACTTATAATTTCACTTATAGTGGTAGGGGTCAGTAAAACATGTGGTTGTAATTTTTAATCGTTGAGAATAGAAACGGAGAACCTAATAGTCTAGACCGAGACAGTTAGTTTTTATTATGGTGTGTAGTACGCAATAGAATGTCAACGAAAGTCGAGACTTTTCTTTTAGAGAGAGAATCTCGGACTTTACTGTCTGTGACTACGAATATTGTAACAAGACTTTCTCAATCTGTTAAATTTTACTTTGTGAATAAAACAGTATACTTAGGTTTATAAAAGGACAGAAAGTTCCTTTACAGTGTCCTTCCACTTAGAACAGACCGAAAGAGATTAACACCTTCATTACTGTCACGCGTTCTATGTCATAGAGAAGGTTGTGGGATTTCCGTTTTAATAGGGTAGTGAGATGTAACGTCTAGAGAAAATACCTTTTAAAGTCAATAATGAGAACTCGTGTCACAAATGTTTGTGAGTCGTTAAATAATAAGTCATCTACTCTCCTTTACCCTTCCGATGGTTTTTTTTTCATTGGTTCTGAAATTTATTATACTTTTTTGATTAATCTACACACTGAACGGGTAATAAAAGGGGATTCTTGAGAGTGTACTCCGAGGAAAGAGGATCCGGAGTTTTTATTTACACCATATATGTCATTTATCCGAACTCTCAATAGATTTAACTTGTGGACTTCTACATTACCACCGGACTTAAATTAGTTGTTTTTGATCTCCTGTGTAAGTCACTGGACAGAAGATCTTTTCTAGTACGACATCTTAACTAATACCTATTAAAGGTGACTTGTTCAATAGACCAAAATTTACCCGTGAGTATTCTTATTCGAAGGTAACGGACCTTGACCGGGAGGATCTGTGGACGGGTTGGGACGGACGAGAAGACCTTGTGACGAAGAAGACCGGTACGTGCACCTACGGTGGAAGAGTAGAACTCCCAGAGTCGAGTCAATCGGGGAGAAGTCTTTCGGGAAGAGTCTGGAAGGACACTTTTCGTCACCCCAGAGTCGGTGTGGATTAGAGAGAAGAAGTGTCACGTGAGAAGTAAGGAAAGTCTCGAGAAGAGTGATACGTACAATGGGAGAAACAAAAGATAAAGTCAAGAGTAGACGACGATGTTCTAACCCGACCACGTACCTCTACTGGGTCTCTCTACAATACCCCTCCCTCTACCCTCCCCCCAAGTACAAACCCTTGCGTACATTCTTAATTTCTAAAATTTTAATTTTTTTTTTTATTTTTAATTTTTTTTTCTTTTTTTTTCTTACATTCGAGAACCCCCTAGTCCCTGAAACGACAAAGTGTGACAACATAGGGGATAAGAACCATGTGTCATAGGCCAAATAGCACCCTCTTACCCACTTATTATTCTAAAAAATCTTTAGTTACTTACCTTTTTATTTACTAACGTACTTACTAACCTACCTACTTACTTTCTATGATCATTCTTAATGTAAGTGTCATGACATTAATGAACACTAAGTCTGATTCGAAAAATAAAAAAATTCACAACTTTCATTTCATAATCAGCGAGTAAGTACAAACTGAGAAACACTGGGGTACATGACATCGGGTAGTCCAAGGAGACAGGTACTTTAAGAGGTCCGTCCTTATGACCTCACCCATCGGTAAGTGAAGAGATCCCCTAGAGGGACTAAGTCCCTAGTTTCGACTCAGAGGACGTAACGTCCGTCTAAGAAACGGTCCCTAGAGAAATAAGTACCCTACTACTTCAATTTTAATTAAACGTACTATGGTAGAGACCCAAATTTTTTTCCGTCTCTTTGGTCTCTAGTTTAACGGTTGTAGGTGACCGAGTAACTTTTTCGTTCTCTCAAAGTCTTTTTGTAGATAAAGACGAAATAACTGATACGGTTTCGGAAACTGACACACCTAGTGTTCTTTGACACCTTTTAAGACTTTCTCTACCCTTATGGTCTGGTGGACTGGACGGAAAGCTCTTTGGATATACGTCCAGTCCTTCGTTGTCAATCTTGACTTGTATGTTGTTGTCTGACCAAGGTTTATCCTTTTCCTCATGTAGTTCCGACATATGATAGTGGGACGAATAAATTGAAGATACGTCTCATGTAGTACTCTTTGCGACCCGACCTTCTTCGTGTTCGACCTTAGTTCTAACGGTCCTCTTTATAGTTATTGGAGTCTATACGTCTACTGTGGTGGGAATACCGTCTTTCACTTCTCTTTGATTTTTCGGAGAACTATTTTCACTTTCACCTCTCACTTTTTTCAACCGAATTTCGAGTTGTAAGTCTTTTGCTTCTAGTACCGTCGACCAGGGTAGTGAAGTACCCTTTATCGGCCCCTTTGTCGCCTTTGTCACAGTCTGAAATAAAACCCCCCGAGGTTTTAGTGACGTCTACCACTGACGTCGGTACTTTAATTTTCTGCGAATGAGGAACCTTCCTTTCAATACTGGTTGGATCTATCGTATAAGTTTTCGTCTCTGTAATGAAACGGTTGTTTCCAGGCAGATCAGTTCCGATACCAAAAAGGTCATCAGTACATACCTACACTCTCAACCTGACACTTCTTTCGACTTGTGGTTTCTTAACTACGAAAACTTGACACCACAACCTCTTCTGAGAACTCTCAGGGAACCTGACGTTCCTCTAGGTTGGTCAAGTAAGACTTCCTCTAGTCGGTACCCTAAAGAAACCTTCTTTACTACGATTTCGACTTTGAGGCCATGAAACCGGTGGAGCACGCTTCTCAACTGAGTAACCTTTTCTGAGACTACGACCCTCCCTAACCCCCGTCCTCCTCTTCCCCTGCTGTCTCTTACTCTACCGACCTACCGTAGTGCCTGAGTTACCTGTACTCAGACTCACTTGAGGTCTTCAACCACTACCTGTCCCTCCGGACCGCACGATGTTAAGTACCCCAGCGTTTCTCAGCCTGGGCTGACTCACTGACTTGACTTGACTTGACTAGAGACCCTTGAGACGAACGGAAGATCAAACAAACAAAAAAAAAAAAATTGAAAAGTAAAATATAACCTCATCTCGACTAATTGTTATAACACTATCGAAGTCTACCTGTCGTTTCCCTGAGTCGGTATGTATATACATATAGGTAAGAGGGGGTTTGAGGGGAGGGTAGGTCCGACGGTGTATTGTAACTCGTCTCTAGAGACACGATATGTCATCCTGAAACAGTCAATAGATAAAATTTATATCACCACACATGTACAGCTAGGGTCTCATTTGGAAAACTTGAGTACATCTGAACACATAGAGAGATGAGTGATCGGTCCGGTACTATTGGAAATACTTGGACAAAAGAATAGATATTTTACCCCTGTTATTTTAAAAAGAGTATCCTGACAATATTTCTAATTTAAGTTAATAAATATTATTTACTTAAAGTGTATATTTCGATTATCATTAATGAGTCATTTGTTTCCTATAGGTATAATTAAGAAGTATACATTTTAGTCGGACATTAGTCTATCCGTTAAAACGGAATAGTTTATACTTTTTTTTAGTGTTTCATGAAAGTCTAGATCAACAGTTCAAAGTTGATCCTACCTTTTTTCGATGTTATCTCACCTGAGAAGACGGAATTTTTTTTTTTAACCTTGACCGTTCCCAAGTCAAGTCAAGTCGGTGAGTCAACACAAACTGAGACGCTGGGAACCTGACGTCGTGCGGTGCGAAGGGACAGGTAGTGGTTGAGAACCTCGACCGAGTTTGAGTACAGGTAGCTCAATTACTTCGGTAGGTTGGTAGAGTAGGAGAGGGGAGAGGAGGACGGAAGTCAGAAAGGGTCGTAGTCCCAAAAAAGGACTCAGTCAAGAAGTAGTCCACTGGTTTCATAACCTCAAAGTCGAAGTCGTAGTCAGGAAGGTTACTATAAGTCTTGACTAAAGGAAGTCCTAACTGACCAAACTAGAGAAACGTCAGGTTTCCCGAGAGTTCTCAGAAGAGGTTGTGGTGTCAAGTTTTAGTAGTTAAGAACATAATTTTGAACTTTAACGTGACGATCGACCATTTAGAATCTATGTAGATATGAAGGAAACCTACGTTTACCTCTGTCTTTCTCCCTTCTCTTCTAGTACTTCTTGTATAAGTACCTTGTTTTTTTGGGTGTTGAGACTATAAATGATCTAATGATATGTGGATCTAGTATAATATCAAAAGAAGAATTTTAAGTCTTTGAAATAACGAATAAAGGAAATGAAATGATTTTGAATATCTTATAAGGTCACGAAAAATTTAAGATCCATGTTAACCTGTCATATATGTGTAGAATTTTTATATACACCTTTCTCGGTTAAAATATTCTACTGTACTCCTCGAGACGTAATAAAGAGTAACCACGTTTTGATTAACCGAAAAGGGTAAGTAACGTGTTTATGAACAAAAAGGTAAAATAATAGGAATATTAACGTCGACTTTAGTTTTCTCCCGTGTCGATGGACGGTTTTAGACCACGTCCTACGAAACGTAAAGGTTCACAGGATCGGTTCAACAAAAGGGTTCAGAACCCTCGGTAACCACTATCTTCAGTAATGAGGTATGCGATGGAGTACTACCGTGATCAAAAGGTCCACGTATAGATCAATGTGGTCGTAAACCACTTAAAAAAACTGGACTTTTTTTGAAGATTTTATATAGACAATAGATTCTGAGGTCTTCATTACTACTTTTTTACCACCGTATTTGAGGACCAACGAGGTGACCTGGTGTAATCTTAGTACTTTTAGACCCCACCACAGAGAAGTGCACTTCACCTCTCCTTATTACTTTTTATTTTCTCCTACCTTTTTCATTTTTCCTTTCTTGATATTGGGCATTTTGGTTCAATGTAAAGATCTAAACCCCTGGTCTAGGTTCTTAGAGTTATTTACGTTGTTTTTGAAAGAATTTATGGGTGAAAAAAATAAGACTATTTTAGGACTCAAATACACCTATATTGGTTGGTCCTTAGAGGACCGAAGAACTTTCTAAACCGAAATTGGGGTTTAAGGTATCAGTTGTCTTTAGATATTAGAAGGGAAATAAAACCGTTGAAAAACACCTTCTCTTTCCCGTACTCCTTCTTACCCTCTTACAGACGGAAGCCCAAGACGAAGACACAATTTGGTCTTTTCTTTGAGGGGAAGTAAAAAAGCGTCTTCTTTAGACACGTATGTCACGCATCTACTTCCATGGTCTGAATGACTTCTGACTTCTGTTGCTACTTCCTTCAATTTAACGTCGGTACACTTTTTAGATTTGACCTCGACGGCAGTAGGAACAAGAGTACTGAAGTCAATAGAATGATTTCCCAAATTCCAAAAGGCACTTGAAAATGAGTGGAGTAGACAGAGACGTAGAACGACTGTAGACAGAGAAATAAGAAAAAGAAAAGAGAAGAAGGAGTACCTTAGTATCGTTTAAGAATTTAAATAGTGTGAACCTCATTAGGTCCTTAATAAAAGACAACGGTCCAATCAGTCGAGAGTCGGGAGTACGACTCTACGAATAGCTCCATAAAAGGGTTTACTCTTCTTAAAAGAATGACTTACATTAAGACTACGATCTTAAAATCATAATATTATAAAGGGGAGAGTAAAGTAATTTATCACGATATATACACCACTACAAATGACGGTAAAGGACTATAAACTAAGAGGAGAGAAAGACCTGTGTACCCATCTGAAGAGACGGGGGAACTCTGACCTACTATTAAGTCACGTTACCCGACTCTAACTTTCAGAACACTTAATGAAAGACAAACTCTATAACTTTACGGTCACACTCCAGGGGGTCATGACAAACGGGACGACACTGTAGGTATTTTTGGACACATATTGAACTGAGACGGAGTCGGACCCACGGACTTTCTGTTGTCACTTAGTCGTCTCGGAGGGAGGACTGGACGTGATCTAATTATTTTGTTCCTCTTTGTTTAGAAACGACGACACTTGTAGACCCTAGGCACCGAACAAACAAAAACGTCGTAATGGACCGGAGAAGATTGAATATGTCAATTCAGGGGGTGTATGTTGTTCAAGACGTACAAACAAGTAGGTTGATTTAGTCGATTTGTCATGACATGACATTTTCCAAATATTATGTAAAGTGGGTCAAGTCAAGTCAGAGAGTCAGGACAGGTTGAGAAGTGTTGAGGTACCTGACGTCGTGTGGTCCGGAGGGACAAGGAGTGGCTGAGGACCTTGAATGAGTTTGAGTACAGGTAGTTCAGTCATTACGGTAGGTTGGTAGAGAAGGAGACAGTAGGGGGAAGAGGAGGGTGGAAGTTAGAAAGGGTCTTAGTCCCAGAAAAGGTTACTCAGTCAAGAAGTGTAGTCCACCGGTTTCATAACCTCAAAGTCGAAGTCGTAGTCAGGAAGGTTACTTATAAGTTCTGACTAAAGGAAATCCTACCTGACCAACCTAGAGGAACGGTAGGTTCCCTGAGAGTTCTCAGAAGAGGTTGTGGTGTCAAACTTTCGTAGTTAAGAAGTCGTGAGTCGAAAGAAATATCAGGTTGAGAGTGTAGGTATGTACTGATGACCTTTTTGGTATTGAAACTGATCTACCTTGAAACAACCGTTTCATTACAGAGACGAAAAATCATACGACAGATCCAACCAGTATCGAAAAAAAGGTTCCTTATTCACAGAAAATTAAAGTACCGACGTCAGTGGTAGACGTCACTAAAATCTCGGGGGTTTTTATTTCAGAGAGTGACAAAGGTAACAAAGGGGTAGACAAACGGTACTTAACTACCCTGGTCTACGGTACTAGAATCAAAAGACTTACAACTCAAAATTCGGTTGAAAAAAGTGAGAGGTGAAAGTGAAAATAGTTCTCCGAGAAATCAAAAAGAAGTGAAAGACGGCATTCACACCACAGTAGACGTATAGACTCTAATAACTATAAAGAGGACCTTTAGAACTCAGGTCGAACACGAAATAGGTCGGACCGTAAAGTGTACTACGTGAGACATATATTCAATTTATTCGTTCCACTATTATATGTTGGAACTGTATGAGAAAAGGGCTAAACCTTGGTCAGACAACAAAATACAGGTCAAGATTGACAACGAAGAACTGGACGTATGTCTAAAGAGTCCTCCGTCCAATCCACCAGACCATAAGGGTAGAGAAAGTCTTAAAAGGTGTCAAACAACACTAGGCGTGTCAGTTTCCGAAACCGTATCAGTTCTTTCGTCTTTAACTACAAAAAAAGACTTTGAGAGAACGAAAGAGCTACTAGGTCGCCTACAACCGTTAAACTAGAGACTAAGGAGACGGAAAAGATTTTTGTCGAACTTGTAGACCTTCAAGTGCCAAGTGTATAACGACTTCGACCGAACCTCTTAAAACTCGTAGTGAAATAATCGTACACTCTACTCACGTTAACACACCATCAAACTCGTAAGAAACCGTAACGGAAAGAAACCCTAACCTTACTTTTGACTGGAAAAGGTCAGGACCTTTTCACCGGTGACGACTCAAAAGGTTTAAACGACCGTATAACTCACGTCGTGAAAGTGTCGTAGTAGAAAGTCCTAAACTTTATCGAGTTGACTTTAGGGTAGTGGAGGTGATTGAAACAAACATCACTACGAAGGATTCCGGGTAAACTGAATTGTAAGGTCCTACAGACCGAGATCCACCTACTAGTGTGGTAACACCAATAGACCCAGTACTTCTAGAAAAGTGGGTTCATTGTGTATTTTTTGTTTGTGTGTGTGTGTTTTTAAAAAAATTAAAATGTCACATCAAGGAACTTTTCATATCATGTCCCCGACCGTAGTTCACTTGTTCGCTCTTCTCAATGACTGACCTTCTCCCTCTCCTCCACCCTCTGTCATATACCAGTCGTTATCCTCTACCCTCCCGTTCCACTTTAAAGTGAGTATGGACTGCAACTACCGTGTCGAAGACCGTGGAACGATCTTGGTCTACGTGCAAGCGTAGAAACTTGCAAACGTTGAACTTCCAAATATACATCCCCCGAATGGCATGTCACAAGAATAGTGTTTCCGAACCGTGTCGGGAATGAATCAAGAGGGATGTCATTTCCTGATGTAGGGGAATATGGTATAAAATGAGAGTCCCCTGACTCGTGGTTTTTGTCCAAGATAGAAAACTGTTACAAGCGAGACTCAGAGTTCCGGACTTTTGTGTAGTATAAACCTCTTAAACAAGTACCCTTAATCGTCTAGTAAGACGGGTAGGTAACCGAAGGACTCGAAACGGAGACGAAACCTGTAACGAATAGTTCTCGGATAGTTCAACGTTGATTGGTTTATGAACTAAGAGTTCACGTTTGTCTCCCCTCCAAAGGGGTATCGTTCAGTTATATGTACAAATGACCGGTTGTTCTGGGTTACGTCCAAGAAACAAGTAAAAGAAGTAACTATCAAGGGTCATAGAAGTCACAGGTAAGTCACCAGATATGATAATGTAGAGTTTCACTTAACTCTTTAATTTTACTCGTTGATAGAACATACACTCCATATAATTCTTACTTTGTAATTCAAGATTCAATCTTTCCCTGATATAACGTATAGACATATTTACATGATTTCTCGGAACTTCACTTGTGTATTTTGTTCATTATTTAGTATGGAGTTTTTTAGACAATTTGTACTACTTCACTTTATAAAGAAATTCATATTAAAGAAATTCACTAAAGAAATTCATATTAAAACTTTTGGTTTATGACGAGATACAATACTGTAAAAGTACTACGAAATGTGTGTTATTTATGGTATTTGAAAGCAAAGTCATAAAGCTCTTCATACTAGTACAGGGGTTCCATAATCACCGATTATTACTTTAATCAAGTCCAAAGATTAATTAAATGTAAATTTCTAAGGTAGTACAATAAAATTATACCTACCAGACAAATATATTTATAGTAATCAGAGTAAGGTCACAGACAAATAAGTAACGTATTTTAGTCCTTCGGTATAAAAATTTTGTACTTCCGACCACCAGCCCCCTTATCTGGAAACCAGAGACACAGTAGACTCATTTACCCTTTCGAATTTTCAACCGTGTAGTAAAGATAACAGTACATAATTTTGAACTCGGGTCCTCTCCTACCAATTAATAAGTCACCGTTCCTTATTTATCACTTCCACCTCCTCTACCTCGGACTGGACTTTGGACGGGAGATTCCACTCTGTTGTCTACGTTTTCGAAGAGAAAGTGAGTAAACTGTTTCCAAACAACGTACGGTTGAGACACGGTTCGTTGTACGAGTGACGACCACGACGTCACCACTGGTTTGGGTGGTCGAGGGACACGACACGCTACAGACACGACGACCATCTCTGTTTACGGGTCCTGTAAAGTCTTTGGGACCGTTAGAGTCAGTACTAAATCCCTCGTAGACTAAGTTCCTAAGGGTATGTCTCCTCGTCTCGAGATCACCTCCCCTTACCTCTGGCTCCAGGAGATACCCTATTTCCGTCTGACACTAGTAGTAATTCCTGTGTTCCTGGGACGTTCCGAAACCAGGTGTGAACAGTCTTCCCCTGAACCCGAAGGTACTCACTAATCCTCTCGTGTATCTCTAGCTCACAACACATCTTGGATTATGGTTCAGGATTATTTACTCTCGTACTTTCAGAAGTTTAAAAGGACAGAGTTGATACTCAAGGAGACCCCGGAAGTCACCCACAGTCTGGAGACTACTTCTCAGTCTCTACCACTCGGTCGACAACCTCTGACACTACTATGTCTGTTCCTTTCCGACATACCGTCACCAATTCCCATACTCAGTATGCTCGTCTTTTAACCTTAGGGTCAAGACGGGACGTACTCGATTCATTGAAACCCATTCACCATATTAGTTCCAGAAATCGACATTTTACAATCACTAATACTGTCTTAGATTAAATAACTTAACAACACTAATAATTTACTCTATTACATACTTGGCATGAATCTTATAACGGATTGAGAGGTGTTTGAGGATCCTATATAATGAACAATAATTTCCACGGTCCTGGGTTAGAAACGTCGACGTCTATCCAGAGAACTAGAGTAAAGAAGGTGTAATTCTGGGATCACATTTGGTTAATCTCATACATCCGGTGTGTTTTCGGTCAGAGTAGTGACGAAGATTCGGAATCAATGATTTTACATTGATCCTTCTCATATTTGTGGGTTACTTAATCGTAGTTTACGTTTACGTTAAGACTATGGGATAAAAGGTAAAGTCATTTTCGGGTGTATGGTATCTGTTACGACATTTTTGTGGAAATACAAGTACATCGTGGTACGGAAGGATCATGACATCGAAGATGGTGGAGAGTGCTGTGATCCGGAGGACTCTCGTAGAATTCTTACCCCATAATCGGTACGTCTTACTTTGAATCCGAATTACTGGAGTGAATCCTGGTCTACTACACTATAATCTCACCCCTCGTCCCTTCCAACGTTATGTCTCCTTCCTTCTTCCCGACTTACCCACCAGTCCAATTCTACCATCTTGTTAAGGGCTCTCTTATATAAGAAGAGTGTAAAGGGAATCGAAGGAGAAACTAATTTGACTTTCAACGTTTACGTCTCTCAATGAAGTCGTCGGTCTTACGACTGTGACCGGTCTACAGAAGAAAGAACAAACGTTTGAGTCAGATTTAAGACTTCTATTCCCTGAAGGACCACCAGGTCACCAATTCTTAGACGGAAAGTTATGATTCCTGTGTCCAGACTAGGGACCAATACCTTCATAATTATTCTAGGGTGTACGACGACTTCTTTTCACTACTGGTTGGATCCGTCGTATAATTTTTCGTCTCTGTAATGAAACGGTTGTTTCCAGACAGATCAGTTTCGATACTAAAAAGGTCACCAGTACATACCTATACTGTCAACCTGATATTTCTTTTGACTCACGACTTCTTAACTACCAAAACTTGACACCACAACCTCTTCTGAGAACTCTCAGGGAACCTCACGTCTCTAGGTTGGTCAGGTAGGATTCCTCTAGTCAAGACTTATAAGTAACCTTCCCGACTACGACTTCGACTTTGAGTTCATGAAACCGGTGGACTACACTTCTTGACTGAGTAACCTTTTCTGGGACTACGACCCTTTCTAACTTCCGTCTTCCTCTTCCCCTACTGTCTCCTATTCTACCAACCTACCGTAGTGACTGAGCTACCTGTACTCAAATTCATTTGAGACCCTCAACCACTACCTGTCCCTCCGGACTGCACGACACCAAGTACCCCAGTGTTTCTCCACCTGTCCTGACTCGTAGACTTGACTTGACTTGACTGTACGACACCTCGTTAATTCGGATGGACTGTATTGATGACTCGAGTGAGTGAGATCTGGGGTTCACGTAGTTACGTCGGTTGTTATTTTTATTCACTTTTATTTAGTACTCCTACCTTTTCTCGTCACACTTGACTGAGGGTTTCTTAAGATCGAGCCCCAACCAGAGTTTACAAAGCAATCGTATTTCACAGAATCGAACATTTATCTCGGTTGGACCTTGGAAAAGGTCTTGTGAGAATGACTATTTCCACTAGTTTTGACCTAGACAGGAAAAGTCCAATTCCGAAGTAATAATGAACGGTACCTTCGGTTTCTCTTCCCGGTATGAACAGAAGATGGTAGAGACTGAGGGGTACTGTGACCCGGACAGTACTGAAACCCGGAGTCTCCATGAACGGACTAAAGGTTTGAGACTCACTCAACGTTGAAATTGACTTAACAAAGGTGATAAAAGAGATGTATTTAAGTGGTCTTAAAATAGTAGTGGATTATCGTCACTTTTCTACTTACTGAATCTAACAACAAGTCCATTATTTTCTGGTCCAGCTACTTATCGAAGTGTGTAGTTTTCTTTTACTACTACAGAAAGTTCACTCTTCCATACGTATCTCTTACTTGTCCTATACAAACCTCTGTAAATGTGAAACCAACTGACTAGAGAAAATTATACAAACGTGTTTTTTCTCTCCCTCTTGCACATCACTTTATGATGAGGTTTAGATGCAATCAAACTCCCAACGACATCCGAAAGTTCAAGACTTTTATACTGAATAGGTCAGACCATTACGTAACTCTTACGAGACTCCAAATTTTTTTACTCGATAACTAGAATCTTCTAAAATTAAATCTAATCAAGTGAATTTTCACATTATTTACCGTCCCGAGTGTACAACTTAGTGATTCCGTCGTTAATAAAATTCTCCTAGTCAACAGACACGAAACTTAAATTATTTTAGAGAAGTATCTCGAAAATCTGTCATAAACTTTATTGGTGTATTGGACAGACACTTTTCTACAAAACTCAACATACAGTTTTCAACTTCTCTTTAATATTTCTGTTGAATATCAAAAGATTCTGGTTATTATTGTCTACCCGTCAACGAAAATGAGATAAACACTCGTTGACAACAAAACTTTCCAACACCCAAAAAAAAAAACCACTCTCTTTCTCTCTTTTTTCCCTCTCCCCCATGTTATAGACCTTGGTCTTCCAAAGACTCAATTTAAACGTTCTCGATTTTAAGAAATGTTTCCATCCTATTTTCATCACTGTGTCAAACCATTGGAGATCGTTTACTGAAGAACGAGTACAAGTATTCCTTTTCCGTTTACATTATTTTTCTCCTTTTACTCTCTGCGGAACGTCCATCGTAATTGAACGTTAAAATGGAATTTTCGGTTTATAAATCCAACTTTCCGGAAGATGGAGACTGGCAAAAGCCAAAGTCACTTCTAAAGTAGTAATACCAAGAACAAACGATCACCGAGGGACGACTCTATTTCGGTCTCCCCAGAAGTAGAGATTCGACTCTGGAGACCAAGAGGAAAAGTAGAATATTTTAAGTAAATCTCGGTAGAAAGGACTGTAGACATGTATTTCGTTATGTTTTGTAATGTTATATTTAATGTAGACTCCCTAAGTAGACTTTAAGATAAAGTGACAAATTATTAATTTTCAGTTTTTGGAGAGACACCGAAATATCGTCAGAGATAGCTCTTATTTAAAAGAACTATTCCGTAGGAGGAGGGTTTGTTACCTTCGACGACCGTATAAGACGTCTTTATTCTAATTAATAATTATTTAGGATAGGAGACCTTACACTGAGGTACAGACTTTGAGAAACCTCCACTACAATGCATAAGTCTCAAGGGTCTAATAGGTGGGTAAATGTTCACAACTTTAAATTGTATTCACGGAGGTACAAAAAGTAAGTATTTTACTACAACCCGTCAATGGGTGATGTGTACCAACACGTTCCTAACTTACTCAGTTATACTTATTTCACGAGTCTTATCTCGGACCCTTTGTATTTTGTGATCCACGACCGACAATAAAATTGACAATACAAAACACAATAAGTCTTCTTGGAAAGACAAAGTGTACTTACTCTTTAAGAGGTTTCCTTTTGGGAAGATCCTCCTGTTTGTACTACCATCGACTTTTTAACAAAAAGTAACAAAATACTTTGAATGCGTAAAGATAAACCCCTCCCACTACGGAAATAATAACCTGATATTAACGAAATGCCCGAAGGGAACACCAAGTCGACCATCTCTTAGACGGACGTTACACCCTCTGGACCCAAGATAGGGACCTAACCCTTCTAGGGGACCTCCTCCCTTTCCAATGGGTGAGGTCATAAGACCGGACCTCTTAAGGTACCTGACATATCAGATATCCCAGCGTCTCAACCTGTACTGACTGAAAGTGAAAGTGATATTAACGAAATGTTACAACATAATCAAAGACGACATGTTACTTCACTTAGTCGATATACATATGTATATAGGGGAGGGAGAAACCGGAGGTAAGGGGTGGAAGGAACGGTCGGGGTGGAGTGGGGGTAGATCCAGTAGTGTCTCGTGGTTTGACTCAAGGGACACGAAACATCGTAGAAGGGTGGTTGACAGATAAAATGTGTACCGAAGGCCAGGGTAGTGAAGTACCCTTTATCTACCCCTTTGTCACCTTTGTCACAGTCTGAAACAAAAAAACCCGAGGTTTTAGTGACGTCTACCACTGACGTCGGTACTTTCATTTTCTGCGGATGAGGAACCTTCCTTTCAATACTGGTTGGATCTATCATATAAGTTTTCGTCTCTGTAATGAAACGGCTGATTCCAGGCAGATCAGTTCCGATACCAAAAAGGACACCAGTACATACCTACACTCTCAACCTGACACTTCTTCCGACTCTCGGTTTCTTAACTACGAAAACTTGACACCACAACCTCTTCTGAGAACTCTCAGGGAACCTGACGTTCCTCTAGGTTGGTCAGGTAAGACTTCCTCTAGTCGGGACCCTAAAGAAACCTTCCTTACTACGACTTCGACTTCGAGATCATGAAACCGGTGGAGTACCCTTCTCAACTGAGTAACCTTTTCTGAGACTACGACCCTCCCTAACCCCGGTCCTCCTCTTCCCCTGCTGGCTCCTACTCTACCGACCTACCGTAGTGTTGAGCTACCTGCACTCAGACTCACTTGAGGCCCTCTACCACTACCTGCCCCCCGGACCGTACGACGCTGAGTACCCCAGCGTTTCTCAGCCTGTGCTGACTCGCCGACTTGACTTGACTCGACTTACATATGTACATAGTTAGGATTACAGGGTTAAGTAGGGTGGGAGGAATTCGTAAAGATTTTACTGGGTTGTAATTAGAAACTCTCGGATTTTAGATGTTTCATCATCCCTATCCCTCGTCACAGGATCCGAAACGTGGATGGTAAGGACACACCTTCCTAAAAGAGGTTTAGCGTCCTACGGACCGGAGAAGAGTAGTGAGTGAAGAGTCAAGTAGAGGGTGTCGGAGTTACTCGTAAATGGGTTGTGAGACCTTTGACTGAGGGTTGGGAATAGGGTAGAAGTCAGGACATCGGCATCTTGACTGGAAGATGAACAACGATTACTCTTTAAAGTAGGCAAATAAATACATCGTAGACAGAGGGAATGGGTTTTTCTTAGAGTCCCTCTCTTTCCTGGAACAGAAGACGGATTGTGTATCTTCCACGAGTTACGGATGAACACCTCGTTTTCTTTCACTGTTAGTACTTTCTTACGTATACTGTACTCATGTATGACGATAATTTTTGTCGTGCTCCGAGAACTTTCTGGACCCCTACACTGGTCTTCCTGGGTCCCACTTCCCACGTGTGCCCTTCTTCATTCAAGGGATTTTCCTTGGTTCTCTTGGCCTTGTCTTCTGACTACCCTCCCGTTGCATCCCCACTATGAACCGTTTCTATTGGACATCGATAAAATGTTCAAAAGGGTGTCACGATCCCTTCCGGGAGAACGACCACGAGGTGAATCTCTTTGTTTCTACCACTAATAGAATATGTCGGATCTTACATTAAGTTTTCAGGAGTAAGAATAAAGACTACGAAGGAACCGTCAGTAAGACGTCCTGACTGAACCAGTAAAAGTATATCGATACCGTGTAAGACACCGGTCCCTTCGTATTGGATGTTTTCTTATCGAAAGACAGTAGGGTAGGGATGAGCAAAAGAATGGGTCAGAGCCCCCGAGCGCACCGACTCTTAGACGACTTCAGCCTTAGTACTCGGAGACCGAGACCGAGTCCTTTGTCGGTCAATTAAGTGAAAAATTTTTACTTCGTGACAAATTATCCTCCCGGTCCCTAAATTCCGACTGTCCCCAGTCGAATTAGCAACTACCCTCATAAGCGAGATCACTAATGGGGTGTCGAATTCACAAGTCAGTATTATGAATTAAGGAGGTCCAACTAAAAGGTCTAAGATAGTAGTGGTCTAGCAACGACGAGGTGGTTCATATGAGGGACCCCAAGACCGCGGGACGACACCTTAGACTAATCGTTAAGTCTTCTTCCCGGTAACCCCTCCCAAGTCAGCGAGTCAACACAGGCTGAGACGTTGGGGTACTTGGTGTCGTGCCGTCCGGAGGGACAGGTAGCGGTTGAGGACCTTAGATGGGTTTGAGTACAGGTAACTGAGCCACCACGGTAGGTTGGTAGAGCAGGACAACAGGGGAAGAGGAGGACGGGAGTTAGAAAGGGTCGTAGTCCCAGAAAAGTTTACTCAGTCAAGAAACGTAGTCCACCGGTCTCATAACCTCGAAGTTGAAGTTGTAGTCAGGAAGGTTACTTGTGGGTCCTGACTAGAGGAAATCCTACCTGACTAACCTAGAGAAACGTGAGGTTCGCTGAGAGTTCTCAGAAGAGGTTGTGGTGTCAAGTTTTCGTAGGTAAGAAGTCACGAGTAGAAAGAAATATCAGGTTGAGCGTGTAGGTATGCACTGATAACCTTTTTGGTATCGGAACTGATCTGCCTGGAAATAACTGTTTCAGTACAGAGACGAAAAATTATACGACAGTTCTAACCAGTATTGAAAGGAAGGTTCCTCATTCACAGAAAATTAAAGTATCGACGTTAGCGCAATCCATGGGTCTTATGTACCCAAGACACTATCAGAAACAGTCTACTTGTAACAAAAAGAGTAGGTCTAAAATTAAATTAAAGGGGATTGTTAATAAAGATCGACATCTGTCCGTTATACTATCGTGAAGGGACCCTTTGAAATACTTTGTATCTCCTTCTTTTCTCGGGGACGAAAATTCACGACACACAGACTTAGGAGATTAAACTACTACTCAATCTGTTCCACACACAAGGGTGGACCTTGACCCAGTAGTGAACAATGACTAGATCCCTACCTAATGAGATGACGGACACCTACAGGAAACGGGGTCGACACGACTCTCGAACAATTCCCTCGTTTACTCTTTTTATATTAGAGAGATTAGACAGCACAAGACAAAAATGTTTAGCGAAACGAAAATAAGAAGATGGTTACAGGAGTGGATAACAGACTGGGAGAGGGTCTTGTTGATGTAATAACATGGTCCTTAAAATTACTAAAACATATAATATAGTAGTAGGATTTCATTTGAAAAACACCCACGTCTCCCTTGGTTCGGGCGTAATGGGTTCTCAAAAAGGGTCATCTGTTCAGGAATTTTTCAAAACGATTTTACTCAACTTATGGATTTGACAGATGGTCCTGATAGAGGTATTTACGTATCGATTTTTCGTGATTTTGGATTGTCATACGACCTCGGAATTGTTTGGGCAATGAGTGTAGAGACTTAGGCTCTCTATTCTTACGGAATTGCCTCTTAGTATTACGTCCGTTAACAATTTAGTCTTAGTTTAGGGTCAAAGACCGTTACGTCGGTCCGTGTTATGTGTCTTTGCAGAGATTTGGAAGCTACAACATATGTTGTCGTTGGGAAAAGAAAACCCACCGTGCTTGTGAAAACTTTAATCAAAGAGTAGACTAGAAGTGTTATCAAGGTCTCTCTCCTTTCCGTTTATAATAATAGAGGTAAAACTTCTATTACATAACTCAGTATTGTATCTATTCACTGAACCGAAGTCAAGATATCGGTCGTAGTCTCGTCTTTCAACCGTTGGTGATCGACAGTCCCAAGACCTGATGATCAGGTAAGAAAAAGGTTATTTGAGGTAATACTGTTTACGGAAGGATTACGATGTGAAAAGTATAAAAGTACTCGTGTGTCTAACGGACGTCTAGAACACTTATGTGTTTAAGACTCAATTATAACAGACTCCAACATGAACTTTAAGACATAAAGACTGTTTGAGGATCCCCTATAACTATGGTGGCAGGAAGTATGGAAATATAGAGGTAACGAACCGAGTATCGTCCACGAGTTATTTATAAACAGTGTAGTCACTTTATTCCTTTCTGGTTGGAAAGGACAGGGTGAAACCCACAGAGATCACGACGAACTTCCCGAAGTGTCCACCGTAATCACCATTTCTTGGTCGGATGGTTACATCTTTTGCATTCTTTACCTACAAGCTAGGGACCCAATCCTTCTAGGGGACCTCTTCCCTTGCCGTTGGGTGAGATCGTAAGAACGGACCTCTTAAGGGTGCCCGTCTCCTCGGACCGTCCAATGTCAGGTATCCCAGTGTTGTTCAGTCTGTACTGACTTCGTTGAATCGTACGTGTCACGATGTATTTATCCATTCGTGAGTCCTTTATTCGTCACTTAATTACTTAATTAGATCGTTAGTCACTTTGTTCCACGACTGGCACATCTTGAGGTACATTAGTATTAACTACTTTTTATTTCCTGAACGTCTCGTCCTCGTAAGGACCCTGTGTGGGGTCACAAGTGGGACACTATTATTGTGTAAAACGAGAGTATTAACGTAGGTAGTCTTATATAGAACTGGGGGATTCATTGTACTTCTAAAAAAAGGGGGTTCAAGAAAAACACGAAACTTCTGTGACAGAGGGATTATAGGGGACGGTTCCGAGTCACTTCATTTGGGTAAAGTCGTAAGAGTAAAAATGAGACCTTTTCTTCAGACTCAACGGAGGTCGGAAAGTCCGTCACGACTGCAATCTTGAACCCAAAAGACGGAGAGTCTGGTCTAGTACTGTGAACCGATCAGAGAGCCTCAAAAAGGAGACAAGGTTGTGAAAGTAGAGGGTTATTCAGTTCCACCACTTGTCCCCTAACGTGCAGTTTACTTGATAAATTAACAAGACTTGACTTGAGACTTTTTTTCTGAACTAAGTCTCTTCCCTACGTATGCTGTCTCGAATTAATTTTACAAGAATTGTCAACCACTCTATCTCGCGGCCTTTGGTGTCATTTTGTAAAAAATTCTTAGGGTAGAGAGTTCCAGACTCGTGTCCTGTGAGAGAGCTACACTGAGACGGAGTCCTTTAGTTAATATTTTTCGGGAACGGTAAATATTTAATTGGGTCCTTGTGTCAATGAAAGAGTTTCGAATCATCGTCCATGTAAAAGGACCTTCACCCCAACCGTCCCTACCCCCTACTGTTATTGATCTTGTCTCCCCTGTCTTTCAACGGGGGAGAAATGTCTCTCTGGGTCCCGTCGACGACGACCGGCGAATTGAAGGTGTCGGAAGGAGAGTGGGTGGACCCGTGTCCAATCGGAGTAATAGTTCCTGTAAAGGTCCACAATACGTTCTTTCTGTAAAACCTTGACTCTTAATTTTTGAGAGGTTAACATTTCCCCTTTTTCTTCGGAGTTGGTCCTCGTCTCGACCAAACGACAGGTCTAAGAAGTTTGACACATTGACCCTGAGTCAAAGGGATGTAGGCAGTCGAGGCACAAGGAGGTCCAGTTGTAGTGATAATCCTTCCGCAGGGGAGTCCGCCGCTCTGGACGTAACATGAACGAGTCGTCGGGGTCACCCTCTCTTTCCGGAGAAAAAGATAAGTAAGTGTTCTTTCAGAGTCCTGAGTGAGATTAACCCAATCGGAGTAGGTGGACAACGACAAGTCAACTATTCAGTACAGACTGAGAAACACTGGGGGCACCTGATGTCGTGCGGTCCGACAGGACAGGAAGTGACAGAGGGTCTTAAACGTGATTGAGTACAGGTAACTCAACTACTGAGGCAGGTTGGTAGAGTAGGAGGTAACGGGGGTGGCGAAGGAGGGGAGTCTGAGTAGATGGACGAGTTCCGATTTGGGTAGTAGTCCCGGTCTCACACCAAAGATACATCAGTCAGAGCCCCTCACAGGTCGCGGGGACTTCGTGTTGGTGGTTCTTCAACCTTCCTCCTCCTGGGATTTCTTTGAACCCCTCACACTGACTTTCTTCTCCCTACTCTATAACTTATCCGTTCGTTGTCTCCGGAAGACGAATCAGACTAGTATATAAAACGGACTGAAGACTATTGAGCCAAAGAGGAAACAAGGGTTTAGGGTCTGGGGGTCTGGGATTGAACTTGTGGTAAAGACTATTGACCGAGGAATAGAAAGGATAGAAAGGATAGAACGATTGGACGGACTTTTGTTGTTATTATTATCGATCAGTACGAATGGTTTATGAGTGAAACACGGTCTGAAACACGATTCACGTAATACATACATTAAAATAATAGGGGTTGTCTAGACTTCTACAAAATAGTATTAGGGAACAAATCAACTCTGTTGACCCCGAGTCTGACTCCACTCAAAGGTTTCATTGTATTGTCAAAACCCTCTTGGTCCTGTATTACAGATTCGTTAATCTGAGATCTGAAGTAAAGTCTCAGATTCGTCAATTAGTGATACGACACAAAGGACTGATGTAAAGTATCTGAGCAGACGTCAATTACGACCGTTTAGTCAATTGTAGTCAATTAGACAATTGTAGTCAATTGTCTGGAAACGTAGGAGTGAACATGTCATTCTTACCACAATGGACGGGACTAGACGGATAGAATAGAGAGTCCCGATAGTACTTCGAGGTTCTTCCCCTATTTGTACATCGAAACACTAATACTAATAAGGAATTTATCAGTTCGTTTTAACGCCTTTACCCACATTTAAACTTATATCTTTGTGTATACGGTGTTGTCAGGGGTATCCGTGAATGAAGCTCGAAACAGTCCTTGTGTGTGAATAGTCGGTCAAGGGACTAGGAGAACCTTCGTGACCCGGAACCACATGAAATAGGGGGATTCTCCCCTTTGAAACAACACACGGGGCAGGTACAGGACCACAGAACAGCGGAGGACTTCTAGGAGTGAGGGTCGAAAAAGATGGAAGAACGAGACGTGTAGACGACAGGTGTGGACCCTCTCGTAGAAAAGTAAGAGACCCAGTGGTACGAGACGGAGGACCACGTGTCCGTGT
Organism: Capra ibex; assembly: GCA_006410555.1. Lineage (NCBI taxonomy): Eukaryota > Metazoa > Chordata > Mammalia > Artiodactyla > Bovidae > Capra > Capra ibex. The sequence goes on along the minus strand of SJYO01049755.1, from coordinate 25,144,310 downwards.
GCACCATTGGACTACAGTAACCAGGATGAACATAATAGAAAAGACCGTAGATATGGGTAGCCTGACCTTCAAGTCAAGTCAAGTCAAGTCAAGTCAGTGAGTCAGTACAGGTTGAGGAACTCTGAGGTACTTAGCGTCGTGTGGTCCGGAGGGACAGGTAGTGGTTGAGGGTCTCAAGTGAGTTTGAGTGCAGGTTGTTCAGCCACTACGGTAGGTCGGTAGAGTAGGAGCCAGCAGGGGAAGAGGAGGACGGGGGTTAGGGAAGGTCGTAGTCCCAGAAAAGGTTACTCAGTCGAGAAGAATACTCCACCCGTTTCATGACCTCAAAGTCGAAATCGTAGTAAGGAAGGTTTCTGGTGGGTCCTGGTTAGAGGAAATCCTACCTGACCAACCTAGAGGAACGTCAGGTTCCCTGAGAGTTCTCAGAAGAGGTTGTGGTGTCAAGTTTTCGTAGTTAAGGAGCCGTGAGTTCTGATCTTTCTTCAGGAGTTTAGACAGTGGGACTTACACGTTGTCACTCTCTTACGTGTACCAATCTGATGACAAAGGTGAATAAACTACCGAAAAGAAATTCACTTACAACGACTTAAGGATATTTTAAGTCTCCTCTCCTCTCTTAAACTTGTTCAGAGTCGTAGAGAGAGACCTCGGGTGGGGTTTATAGTCGTCGTCGGTCCAGAAGACAGTAGGAGGGTTCCTCCCAAAATTAGTTGTATAAGAATAAGATTCTTAGAATGATCCATGTGTATAGAGTCTTTGACATTACCCCTGTTTTTTTAAAAGTCTTTAAGAAATTCACTTGTTTTACGAAACGTGAAGTCGAAAAAAAAAAAAAGGGTTTTTGTCTCCCAAACCTTTTCAGTTATTTCTTTCCCGTTAAGATTCGAAGAATTAGTGATATTTACGACTCGACCGAGAAGATACTTCGACAAAAGACTTACTATAGGTTTCACCATTAAGAAGAATCTAATAGGGGAGTTTTCTTACAGAAGAAACTTAAGAGTCATAAACAGGAATTGTCGTGATTCCGAAAGACAATTACTGAAAAATGGAACCATCCGTTTCAACTTTCGTGTGTTCTGACACCTTTATCGTCAAAAAGTTGAATTATTGTCACACAGAAGTCGTTTGCATTTATGTCTACAACACCAAATTTACTCACGAAGTCGTAACAGTTCATTCTCCGGTAAGCAATTTGTACCACTTGTTTTTTGAAAAGTCGGTTTTATTTAAACCCTGAGGACCTACAAATATTTTAGACCAATCAATGAAGAGAACAAAAAAGGATACACGTCACGTACCTAAATTTTCCACAACAACAACAGGTCAGTGATTCAGTACAGGTCGAGAAACACTGGGATACCTGACGTCGTACGGTTCGAAGGGACAGGAAGTGATAGAGGACCTCAAACGAGTTTGGTAACTCAGTCACTACAGTAGATTGGTAGAGTAGGAGACAATGGGGGAAAAGGAGGACGGGAGTTAGAAAGGGTCGTAGTCCCAGAAAAGGTTACTCAGTCGAGAAGTGTAGTCCACCGGTTTCATAACCTCGAAGTCGTAGTTAGGAAAGTTTCTTATAAGTCCCAACTAAAGGAAATCCTAACTGACCAAACTGTAGGAACGACAGGTTCCTTGAGAGTTCTCAGAAGAAGTCATGGTGTCAAGTTTTTATAGTTAAGTAGCCACGACTCAAGTTGTGAGTGTAGGTATGTATTGATGATCTTTTTGGTATCGAAACTGATATGCCTGGAAACAACCGTTTCACTACCGAGACGAAAAATTATGTGACAGATCCAAGTAGTGTCGAAAAGAAGGTTCCGCTTACTTTGTGAAAAAGAATTCGAGTCCTCAGTCCCGGAGTCACTAGTCCGGGAATCATGATTCCTCAAACAGAGATGACTAGTAGTGACAGAAAAAGAATCAGTTCGATAAACTGGGGAGACTCGAAACAAAAGGAGTAAATATTTTACTTCTAACAAAATTGAATGGAGATCTCCCGTCAACAAGGGACAGAGTAGTAATAAGGTAGGAAAAAGACTATTGCTATAGAATTAAAAGAAACCCCTTAGTAAGGAAAGGGTAAGATTACTTTAATCTCTTAACGGTGGAGTACCTCCCCCGGACGGTCTCTCACTGTGACTATACCTACCTTCTCTCAATAGTTTCCTTTACCACTGTGACTGTGGTCCTTACATCCAGACTTCATCGGTTGTCGGGGATTTATCCTAAAGAAAATTGTCATCTACAAGTCGAACGATCACCTCAGGTATTCTTGTAAAATTTAGAGTGCAACGAGTTGAGAATCTTTACGCCGAGTGTAGAACTGTTAACAAAATAGAAGTACGTACCTCGGTTGTCATGATTTTTAGTCTCCAGGTTGGAATACGTGGGTCACAATTCCAAAAAGTCGTCGAAAACCTTAGGACACAGGGTTTCTTTAACATACTGACTCCGTCGGATGGATGGACTAGGAGAGAAACCGAAGTAGTCGTGATTTCCTCCCTATCACCACCAAAAGATCCTATCGACACTCCTAGACTACTCTGTCACTCCCCTCCCCAGTAAGAGGTAAGTAGTCAAGGCGTCCCGGGGAGGAAACTCGTAGAAGGTCAGGGAACGATTTCGTCATAATCGTTAAGTGAGGAACTTCGGGAGAGACCTCAAAGATAGATTTAATTTGTTCTTTTCCGAAGTACATTGTATAATGTGGTCGACACCGGTAACAATGTATAGTGAGAGTTGTGGTAAGACAAATAAGAACAGTACACCCTTGTAAACTAAAATTGATCACACAAATTTATAACCGGAGGAAATATCTAAAGGGTAGGTCGTCAGGAATACTTCCGTTTTGAGGGCAATTGAATTTATTTTCAATTTTGTAATTTATAACAATCCTCCACCAAATATAAAATAAGTATGACGGCTTCTAATAAAATTTAGAAAGGTAACAAGGCGACCTCGGGGTTCCAACCAAATCCCTCTTTCTATCAAAATGAGTAGTTTTATTTTGTAATATGTTTATATTTTGCTACGACTATTTATAATTTCTTATTTACGGGAAATTAGAAAAACGGGACTTTTCAGTCCGTGGAATATGTAGTGATTTATAAATGAAGTCTCGTTTGACAATTTATCTAAATTCCCTGATCTAGACTATCTGTCTTACGGACTACTTGATACCTACGTCCAAGCACTGTAATATGTCCTCTGTCACTCGTTCTGGCAGGGGTTCCTTTTTTTTTACGTTTTTTCGTTTTGCCGATAGACTCCTGTGGAATGTTTATTGTCAGTTTTCCTTTCTTCGTTTTTCGTTTCCTCTTTTCCTTTCTATATGGGTAAACTTACGTCTCAAGGGTTCTTATCGTTCCTCTCTGTTCTTTCGGAAGGAGTCACTAGTCACGTTTCTTTATCTCCTTTTGTTATCTTACCCTTTCTTATCTCTAGAGAAGTTCTTTTAATCTCTATGGTTCCCTTATAAAGTACGTTTCTACCCGAGTTATTTCCTGTCTTTATCATACCTGGATTGTCTTCGTCTTCTATAATTCTCCACCGTTCTTATGTGTCTTGATATGCTTTTTCTAGAAGTGTTGGGTCTATTAGTACTATCACACTAGTGAGTGGATTTCGGTCCGTAGGACCTTACACTTCAGTTCACCCGGAATTTTTCGTAGTGATGTTTGTCTCGATCACCTTCATTACCTTAAGGTCAACTCGATAAAGTTTAGGATTTTCGACTACGATACTTTCACGACGTGAGTTACACGGTCGTTTACACCTTTTGAGTCGTCACCGGTGTCCTGACCTTTTCCACTCAAAAGTAAGGTTAGGGTTTCTTTCCGTTACGGTTTCTTACGGGTTTGATGGCGTGTTAACGTGAGTAGAGTGTATGATCCTGCCTCTTCCGTTACCGTGAGGTGAGGTTATCAGAACGGACCTTTTAGGGTACCTGTCTCCTCGGACCACCCGACGTCAGGTGCCCAAACGATTCTCAGTCTGTGCTGACTCACTTAAGTGAGAGTGAAAAGTAAAAGTACGTAACCTCTTCCTTTACCGTTGGGTGAGGTCACAAGAACGGACCCCTTAGGGTCCCTGTCGCCTCGGACCATCCGACGGCAGCTGCCCCAGTGTGTCTCAGCCTGTGCTGACTTCACTGAATCGTCGTCGTCGTCGTCGTGTATGATCCTTTCATTACGAGTTTTAAGAGATTCGGTCCGAAGATGTCATGTACTTGGCACTTGTAGGTCTACAACTTCGACCAAAATCTTTTCCATCTCCTTGGTCTCTAGTTTAACGGTTGTAGACGACCTAGTAACTTTTTCGTTGTCTCAAGGTCTTTTCGTGACTGATACGATTTCGGAAACCGATATACCTAGTGTTATTTGACCCTTTAAGAAGTCCTCTACCCTTATGGTCTGGTGGACTGGACGGAGAACTCTTTGGACATACGTCCAGTCCTTCGTTGTCAATCTGGACCTGTACCTTGTTGTCTGACCAAGGTTTATCCTTTTCCTCATACAGTTCCGACATATAACAGTGGTACAAATAAATTGAATAAACGACTTATGTAGTACTCTTTACGACCCGACCTCCTTCGTGTTCGACCTTAGTTCTACTGACCCTCTTTATAGTTATTGGAGTCTATACGTCTACTGTGGTGGGAATACCGTCTTTCACTTCTTCTTTATTTCTCGAAGAACTACTTTCACTTTCTCCTCTCACTTTTTCAACCGAATTTCGAGTTGTAAGTCTTTTGCTTCTAGTACCGTAGGCCAGGGAAGTGAAGTACCGTTTATCTACCTCTTTGTCACCTTTGTCACCGTCTGAAATAAAACCATCCGAGGTTTTAGTGACGTCTACCACTAACGTCGGTACTTTATTTTTCTGTGAATGAGGAATCTTCCTTTCAATACTGGTTGGATCTGTCGTGTACTTTTTCGTCTCTGTAATGAAACGGTTGTTTCCAGGTAGATCAGTTTCGACACCAAAAAGGTCATCAGTACATACCTACACTCTTAACCTGATATTTCTTTCGACTCGTGGTTTCTTAACTACGAAAACTTGACACCACAACCTCTTCTAAGAACTCTCAGGGAACCTGACGTTCCTCTAGGTTGGTCAGGTAGGATTTCTTCTAGTCAGGACCCACAAGTAACCTTCCTGACTACAACTTCGACTTTGAGGTTATGAAATCGGTGGACTACACTTCTAGATTGAGTAAACTTTTTGGGACTACGACCCTTTCTAACTTCCGTTCTCCTCTTCCCCTGCCGTCTCTTACTCTACCAACGTACCGTAGTGGTTGAGTTACCTGTACTCAAACTCATTTGAGGCCCTCAACCACTACATGTACCTCCGGACCACACGACGTCAGGTACCCCAGCGTTTCTCAGTCTGTACTGACTCGTTGACTTGACTTGACTTGACTTTGACAACCACTACTTTACCATCTCCACTACTCTCACTTCCTCTCCAGTAAACTTAACTGAACCGAAACGATGTGATGACATTGAGAACTCTGATGACGTATTTTTGTTTTATTTTTTATCAATAAAGTTGAGGTTTGGTGACAGAAATTTAACATCAACTAAAACATTACTGAATAGAGTAGGGTATCAAAAAAACCCCAAAAAAAAAAAAAACCACACAATCCATAACGAAAAAAAAAAAAATCGACTCGTCTAAACCTCCTCAACTCGAATACCGAGTTTATTGGTCAGATTTAAACCAAGAGACTATCGTTACCTACCTACTGAGTGGAGAGTCTCTTTACTTTCTTGAGTCTAACAACACAGTTAGTGTCTATCATTTAACCTTCAGACCGGGGTTTAGTATTTTCAGACGTGGTTGTCTATCATAGTGGAAGGGAGTTTATTGTTAGGAACAAAGATCGAATATACTCTTAAAGTAGAAGTCATTAACTAGTACCTACTGTCTTTTAGAAAACAACCGTTTCGTACAAGTTTCACTATAATAAATTAGTCAGAGTAGGGTCTCTGTACCAGGTAGACGAAGGGGTTAGGTCACGTGTAAGGTTCTGTACTCAGGTAAGTACGTTGATGTCTAACGGTAATAAAAAAAATTAAATGAAATAGATTTTTCTCACTCCGTTTGAAAGGAGACTCACGAAACACCGGATATAAAATATGAATCTATTATGTAATTTACGTCTCAGTCACACTGTGGGGTGAAACCATGTTACGTTTTATAAAAGATCAAATAAAATTGTTCTTAACACAGGTTCGTTTCCATTATTAGTCACATTTAGACAGATGAAACGTGTCACCTTTACTTACTTCTTTCTAAGTATCATGTTCTTCCAGTTAGTCATCGGTTCACTTTTTTTAATTCCTCTTAGATGGTTTTTTTTTTTTAGACAAACAAAGATAATGCATCTCTAAATAGTTTCTTTCATGGTACAGTTTTTGACACAGTACACCCGGTTCATCGTAAAAGGAGGTTTCTTTTATGACTTCCAATTCAGGATACGGGTATCTTACCAAAAGACAGAAGTTATTTCGTATGTCCCCAGTGTGTACCGATCCCTCTTGTAGGGTAACCGTTGTCACGTCTCCGCTATGTATACAGTATTCGGTTGACCGAAGACTTTCTATTTTACGGTTTAGTAAGGTTTTACATTAGTGATACTTTGGTACACACACCAACTTAATGTAAAAATCTTCGTAAACAATTAATATCAGTTTTACCTGACCTCTAACTTTCACCTCTTAGTTTACCAGATTAATCTGCCTCTCTATCACGTCTGCTTTCCTTATTTGTGACCTAACTCTGAATCAGTTAGGTTCGAGACCCAAGACGTGACGACGATTGTTCGAGATTGGAAGTCGTTGAGCAGACTGAAGACATAGGGGTAGATATTTTCGTCCAACCGGTTTACTGGGGACTTCAGGGAAGAGTAAGACTATAAGAGACCTCGTTTTTTAATCTTAGGTCAAATACGTATCTAGAATTATTTTTCTTTGAGCCATTAAATCTTAATGTGACGGATTACGATATTAGAGTAAACCCATAAACTTACATTAGATTTAATTAATTTTAATTTACCTTTACTTTTAGGTTAAAGAATCAGTATTTATCCGTATAAAGTTTACAAGTTATCGGTGTACACCGATCACCGATGATATAATTTATTGTACCCAATTTTTGTAAAGGCCGTAACGTCTTTCGTGACTAAATACTTCTGAAAAGGTGGGGGATCTCGGACCACCGTAAATTATTTATAAACACCTTACTTATGTACTCTCTTACTCTCTACTTTTTTCGGTTATGGTTATGGTCGAGGGTCTTCTCGACGGTGACCTTTTTGTAGGGGGTTTATTACTACACGTAACTTTTACCTTTCTTTAAGGACAAGATCAGAATTCTAAGAACTACTTCAGTGAGGACTTGACAGTATACACCAAAAGGAAAAATGTTCAATTCTCTTCATTCGTCCTTTACGGCTGTCATATCTTTGTTCGTGTATACTACCAATCAGAATACACAGTTGGACCCATCCGAGACCATGGATCAATAAATTAGTGGTGATCGGACCTCTTACCTCTTCCGTTACCGTGGGATGAGATCATAAGAACGGACCTTTTAGGATACCTACCTCCTCGGACCACCCGACGTCAGGTACCCCAGCGATTCTCAACCTGTGCTGATTCCTGTAGTGAAAGTGAAAAGTGAAAGTACGTAACCTCTTCCTTTACCGTTGGGTGGGATCACAAGAACGGACCTCTCAGGGTCCCTGCCCCCTCGGACCACCCGACGGCAGATACCCCAGCGTGTCTCAGTCTGTGTTGACTTCACTGTCGTCGTCGTCGTCGGAACTGTCATAATACTTCTGCAAAACGTCTACACAACTTGTAAAGATCAACTACAATTCACTTCCTCTAATGACAGTCATTACATCTACCCGGAATAGGGTAGTTAATTTTCCGGAATTCTTGTTTGTACCTCTAAAAGGTCTCTTCTTCAACGTTATATCTTTAGGACGAACTCAAAGTCGGACTATCTAAAGTCCAAAGGGTGTGTTAGTATACTCGATATAGGAAATTTATTCCACCTGTCAATCTACCTATATATCTATACATTTATCAATACTATGATATATATTTTGATATAATCGTAGTATATATCGTATACGTATCGTAGTATTTATATCCCATACTAACACATACACTAATAAAACATGAATTGGGTGAAGGACCATGGTTTTTAATATAGGCTTTGACTACTAATCGAGGATCTTCAGGATAAATATTAATAAAACCATTTTGAATCTTTCGGGTTGGTAAACCGTAAGATATTTGACCACCGACAGTGTCCCGGGGTAAATAAAAACGGTATTTCGAAAGAAGTCCTATGGGACCTACTACTGAACACCAGAGGTCCATGTGAAAGAAAAACCAACTGGAAAGGGTCTGAATACTACCCTCTCAGAATGTAGAGACAGAGGATACTATAGTTATTTGATAAAAAAATTGACTTTATAATTATACATAAAGAACACCTCATTTGGTCGTAACTCTGACCTTAACCCCCCCAAATCTCACTTTGTGACACACTATGAACAGTTGAATGAGTTGTTGAGTTTCGGAGTAAAATTTTCTACCCTTCCACTGTAAAAGTGTCTTGGTACTCTGGACTTATCCTTCTTCCTCGGTCAGAGAGTTTCCCCTCCCTCTACTCGATTTGTTCCTGATTAGATCTACTTTCTTTGTCGTCCACGTGAGTCCTCTCTTGTTTATAACAAACGCTTTTTTCTTTTACTAAACCAACCTCCGTAGGGTATTGACTTTCACGCACTCTTTTCTATGTATAGAATATGAAAGATCCTTCGACGAGGATGCAGATCGTACCACTGTTTTAAACGACTATTTAACTAAGAGAGATGATTTTGAATTCGGGATCACATTGGATAAAAGACTACAAAAATTGGTATACGTTAGTAAAAGGTGGTTTAGAGACACGTAGGTTCATTAAAGTGAGGGGTGATCCACAGGGACCAAAGATCGTAACATTGTCCCTTGATAATACTATCAGGGAGTTTTCGTAATATGTAAAAGTGGAAAAGGGGATCTTCGGCTAATAAGTAGAGTAAGTAGCGAGACGAGTCTTCCAGGGGGTTAAGTAGAGGTAGGAAGACGACGACTCGACTGTTTACCTTGTCGTAAAAAAGATTCTTCTCATAACGGCTCCTGGTCTCCCTGGCAGACGGGTCGCACGACACTGAACCTCAAAATAACGCGGGGTAGGGTGTGTCAGACAAATAACAGACACTGACCTAGGGTACTGTTTGTGTTTACCCCAAAAGACGGGAACTGAGACTACGATAAGAACGTCGGTCGAAAGGTCCTAAAAAGAACCGGTGAATATCAGATAAAGTCTGTAGGAAAGGGGTCCACCATCACGTGAAAAAGCTTGACTTTGAGTTGAAGTCAAGACGGGTATGAAAGACGGTAAAATACAGATTTCCGTGCAGAGTTAATAAAGACATAAATCATCACAGAATCCCTTAGGTCGGTTGGATTCGTAGATTAGGATTTACTTATCTTAGTCTTTACAAACTGACACGACAGGGAGTCTGTTTTTAGGTGATCTTTTCGACAAAAGGACACTTTCTCAAGCTTCGGTCTCCGTCTTGTAAAACTCTTCTCCTAAGGTTCACAGAACGGAGCCTCAGACCTCCGGACCCAACCCAACATAGAGTCACGAGACACACCGAAACTAGTCGACTAAAGGGGAGAGACAACGACAAAGTAACAGACATTTTGTTCCCGACCTTGTGAATCACTAAAGGTTTGTAAGAAAATCGTGACCTGCAAAAAATCACTGTGTAAGTATCCGATAGGATCAACTTAAGTTGTCTGGTCTTACCGTGACAACCTTAAACCTAAACCCTGTCCACTCAGGTATATAGAGAAATAGGAGACCTATCAGGATGTACTCAGGGACCCTTGGGAGTTTTATATTAAATATTTGGTGATCTGATCTACTAGGACCCCCGGGGAAAGGTGAGAGTCCCAGACATTCATTATCCAATATGAACCCCTTTTCTATATACGTCTTTACTTATGTTCCCCCTCGATTTGTCATTTCCCATTTCTCCGTTCTATCGTGATAAACTCCTAAAGAATACAGGTCCGTAGCCATTCGAACTTTCCACCGGTACACCGAAAGTGATTATCTTCCTCTAAGTACACCCAACTAAGGGTCGTTTGTAAATATGGTAATGGTACCTAGAGAGGGTTGTCTATTGGTTTTGTAGGGACTACATTTTGGATTTAATATAAAGTTAATACATAGGTCTACAAAGGAACTAATGTTATGCGGTACGTGGGAGACGGTATTCTGGTAATGACTCGTCAATAACACGTACATCATAAAAGTTATCGTCGGACCGGGACTATACCCAAACCCCTTCCCTTCTTCGGTACAGGAAAGGGTTCTGAGACCAAGGTATACTTCTGTTTCCAAATTTTATCCTGACTACGTTTGTCTCAAAGTCGGAAGTACCTCGAGTCAGTCGAGTATCAGATCACCCTCCATTTATTTTAAAAGTTGACTAGAATTTAACTTTATAATGTTTGACACGAATCAAGATACTCCATTTACATATAAATTTTTTTTTTAGGACATCATAGTATCTTACCCGAAGGGACCACCGAGTCACCATTTCTTGGGCGGACGGTCACGTCTTCTACATTCTCTGTGTCCAAACTAGGGACCCAACCCTTCTAGGGGACCTCCTCCCGTACCGTTGGGTGAGGTCATAAGAACAGACCTCTTAGGGGTGCCTGTCTCCTCGGACCGTCCGATGTCAGGTACCTCAACGCTTTCTCATCCTGTACGGGAACGTTGATTTATCGTTGTTAGTATCTTAATAACTTATACTCCAGTCTGATCGTCTTCTTTCTCTCAAGTCCCTTTTAAAAGGATTCCCACACACTGTTCGATTTTACGACTCGGTGACATCTCTTTCGTTGAGAGTTAAGAAGAAAACGTGTAAAAACTCGAGTAGAAAAGTGGTAGAGAAAGAGAATGTGATGGAGACACTGGCATAAAAACCGGTCCCGAAGGGACCATCAAGTGTGCCATTTCGCAGACGGACCTTACGTCCTCTGGGCCCAAACTAGGGACCCAACCCTTCTAGGGGGCCTCTTCCTTTACCGTCAGGTGAGGTCATAAGAACGGACCTTTTAGGGTGCCTGCCTCCTCGGACCATCCGATGTCAGGTACCCTAGTGTTTCTCAACCTGTACTGACTCGCCGAAAAGTGAAAGTGAAAGACCTTTTTCCCTTCCCTTCAGAACTACAATGGAGGAGAGAAGACACATCTATTCCAAACTTGAGGTGGGAAAGGTCGACACACCGACCCTCCTCTTAAGCAGAAGGAACGTCTTCACGATCAAAACCACTTACGCCATCCTCTGGTGACAGGAGGAGTAGGTGTACACACCGTCTGTAACAATTGGTTATCTTCATAAATAAGAACGACTTGACTCTACTTACTAAGAATGTTACGGGTCCAACAACGAAGGTTTATTAATCTCAGTTTTTCCTCATTTCGAATCCAGTGTAGGTGTAGGGTGTGAAGATGGAATGACCTTTTGACCTTAACTAAGGTAGATTCGAACCCTGTTGACCAACGAAGATTACAGTACCATGTGACGACTGAATCCTCAGCAAATTAGAAGTCCAGTTCCTTTAGAGAAAGTCTAAAGACCTTCAGTCTGAGCCTGTGTCAAGGTCGGAGGTTCCTTGTGTTTGTACAACAAATTAATTGTCATATTTGACGAATCTTATCATAAACCGTCATAAACTAATTTAACTGTATTTAACCCGAAGGGTCCACCGTGGTCACCATTTCTTAGACGGACGGTCGCGTCCTCACGTTCTCTGTGTCAAAGCTAAGGACCCAGCCCTCCTAGAAGACCTCTTCCTTCGCCGTTGGGCGAGGTCATAAAATCGGACCTTTTAGGGTACCTGTGTCCTCGGACCGTCCGATGTTAGGTACTCCAACACTTCTCAACACGTACTCACTCGTGTATCGTGTTTATGAATAATTTTTCGTTATTTATTTACAGTCGAATTTGAGAGTAGTAATAATCTTTTTAATAACATTCTCTTTCCCGTCATGAGGGTCCGTCGCCACTCTCACTCCTGGTTCCGTCTTGATATCGTTTCTCACTCCGTATAACAGGACTTTCGTCTCCGTCTCAAAAGAATAGTCATAAAAAATTTAATTAAAAATAACCTAATGACAACTAAATGTTACGGCACAAGTAAAGACGTCATGTCGCTTCACTCAGTCAATGTGGACATGTATATTAGGTAAGAAAATATCCAAGATAAGGGTACATCCAGTAATGTCTCAGAACTCATCTCAAGGGATACGATGTGCCATCCAGGAGTAAAGATAAAATATATATCACCACACATAGACAGTTAGGGTTAGAGGTCAAATAAGTTGGGGGAAAGGGGAACCATTGGTATTCAAACAAAGGATATAGACACTGAGAGGTAAAACATTTGTCTAAATGAACATGGTAAAAAAATCTAAGGTGTATTTTCTCCTTAGTACACTATAAATAGAAAGAGAAAGACTGAATGACGTGACACACTGTTGAGATCCAGGTAGGTACTACGACGTTTACCGTACTAAAGTAAGAAAAATACCGACTCACCATGGGGTAGCACATATGTATGGTGTCGAAGAGATAGGTAAGGAGATGACTACCTGTAAATCCAACGAAGGTACAAAACCACAACATTTATCACGACGTTACTTGTGACCTCACGCAAATGGAAAAACTTAATATCAAAAGAGACCTATACGGGTCCTCACCCTAACGACCTAGTATACCATCGACATAAAAATTAAAAAACTCCTTGGAGGTATGACAAGAGGTATCACCGACATGGTTGAATGTAAGGGAGGAATCTCCCTTATCAGAATCAGAATCTCCCAAGGGAAAAGAGGTCTGGGAGAAGTCGTAAATAACAAACATTTAAAAAACTATTACCGGGAAGACTGGTTACACTCCACTATATGGAAACACGTCAAAACTAAACGTAAAGAGACTATTAATCACTGTAACTTAAGAATCGTTATAAAAATGAAGTGCAAGATGAACACGAACTTTAGACGTGGAGAGGTGTGGAGGGAAGGTGTGTATTTTGGGTCCCCAGGACCTATAAGACCGGAGAAACGAAAAGGTCCCGGTGGTCCTTGACCCCTATAATTCCTTTTAATAGGATCGGAGACAGAAATCCCCTGAGAGTAAGATCACGTAAGTCTCCCTCTCTTCATTTCCTTTTATCACTTACTTTATCTAAGACAGAAAAGGAAGTACCTCGACCGTCAAACCTTTTCCTTCTACATAATTTATTTATTTGTATATTAAATTTTGTATGTATTAAAGATGCTTCGAGTCATTGTTCTCACGTTCTCTCTCTTACTGACGCTCTAGATTAGATTTTAACCTTATAGACCAGTTACTGCTGAAGAGACCTCTCATCTTAAACTCGACTTCTACCAGTGAAAAAAAATTACTTATGTACCAAACACCCTATTATAAAAGAGTTCCACAAGGTTATTAAACTAGTGTGTATTCAAGTATTTGTACGTAAGTCTAGTTGGTCCTGTTCAGTCATCTGGGACAAGAGAAACAGGAAGGGGATTACAATTGTTATCTTTACAATAAGTGTGAGATAATATTTCGAGACTATCTCAGACTTATGAAAGGTGGAGTGACGGGCCGTTCGGGAGTTATTTATAGCTCATACACTGATTTACTTACTTAGTTCGTTACCTTAAAATCTTTACGAACGACTCTCGAAAACTGGGAGAGTGATAGAGTACCCTGTAGTAAACATGTCGCAGTAACAGAAAACTAAGTGAACACTAATTGAGTCAAACTCTTTCCCTCCTTTCGTCTCGCTTACGGTTCACACGAATATGGTTAGTTCATGGGAAGATTCTTTTTTTATCCTCGCAAAAAGATTGTTATATAGGACAGGGTTCCGTCAAAATCAAGAATCATAATGACTTTTAATAAAATTATCCTGTTTTGTCAACTCGTCGATTATTTTTTATCAGGTGGTGATCGTTACTAGTTTGAAATTATCATATATTCCGTTATATTCAAGGACGTAGACTAAGTTGTTGAGACCCCGGATACCCGGTACCTCCTCTCTTTATAAGATCTTCTTGGTACTAACCTATCCTGTCTATTCTTACCTCTGTATAAGTCGAATAAACCACTCCTGAGTTTAAGGTAGAGTTGAAGAACTTAAGAAAAAAAGAGAATTATTCATTCGACGACTTCAGTTCCTAAGGTTGTGACAGTCGGTGTCAGATTCTCTCCAGTACATCAACAGTGGTCGACGAAACTAAGATTGTCTTCCTCCTATAGATTCGGTGCTCTCATAGAATGGAGTATTGGTTCACAATGACTGGTGTCAAGAACTGGAAAGAATTAATTATCTTTAACTGTTCCTCTGTCCGTGTATTAAGTCCGTTTCGACATCCCGGGGACGACGTCGTCCTCTCTCGTTTCCGTTCATTGTCCAAGGGAACGAACAAGGGACTCTCCCCGTGTCACTCGACCAATGAAAATACCCACTCCCATGCCCGCCTAGGTACCCAACCTGACCTCCCCATCAAATCCACCAAACGGTTGGGGAACCCACCATAGTACACGTTCCCACGTCCCCCGTCCGTGACATGGGACGAAAACGACACCGTCAACCCAAAAACCAGAAAAACATAGAACACCAGACATCAAACGGGGTTGGCCCGTACGTGTGTCCATAACAATCAGGGTATACTAAAGAACCATAAAAGAACATGGTCTTCTGTAAACAGGTCCACGTCCGTGTCGTCGTTTCACAGGGTCCAGGCTCTGGGGTCGGAAAGAGTGCTCTAATCCTCTCTCTCCTCCGACTGATAAATTGAGCTCCTTCTCTCAGGACCTGAAGGGACTACCAGGACACCAATTCTGAGACGTGAGGGTCACGTCCCCGGTGCCCAAGGTAGGGACCAATCCCTTGATCCTAGAGTGTACACCACACCGGTCTTTACTATTATTATTTCCTTCGTCCCAGGACAGGAAAAAGTTTTCGTACAATAATTCTCGAACTAAGATAGTCGAGGAACATTCCTACCCAATCCTTCCTTACTCTACCTCGTTATCGGGTACAACTATGGTACTATGGAAGTCAATTAAATCCTCTGTAGACTTTGTACAGATGGTCCGTCCACCGTCCGTTATGATCCTCATCTTATCTTGGGTCTTATTAGTCACTGTCTGTGACTAACACGTGTCTTACTTGAGTCGACAAAAATAAAGGGAGGAACAATATTAAGATGGTTGAAGATGGAATCTAATATCTACTAATGCCTACTCATTCCTTTGACTTTTCTTTTTCTTGTTACCCAGTAGGATAGAAAGGGGTAAGACAATAGTAAAGTCGTATCCACTAACCGATTACGTCCCTTCATTTACTCGTTTTTTACATACTAGTCTAAAGAATCCAAAAATATAAAGAAACTTAGGGTAATGGCCAGTAGCCCTCTTGGGGCACTCGTAAGTCAGATTGCGAGGTATTATATGTGTCATACCATCGTTGACTTAGTCGGAGTTTACTGGTGGTTACAGATTAGTTGACATAACAAAAGTGTATCGGGGATCTTTATAGAAGTAATAAAACATTCTAAACACATACACCGACCTCCATTTCTCCCCTTTCTGTTACTCTCTTTATGTACTGTTCTCCAACGACACCGGTTAAAAATAGGTAGCATAAAGGTCAGGGTTCCCAAGATTAAACTAATTTGTATTTGTATGGAGGATTGGTTACACCGAAAACCTCGAGATGTCTTAAGTAAAGGGAATGGTGGTTCTATTAAGTTAAGTTGTTTATAAATAACTCAAAATGGTATACGAACGACACTCTGACGGTTCTGGTCGATTCCTCGTCCCGCGACCGACATTTAGTTTGAAAGGAGGGACCCTCGGTGTGCTTATAAATAATCGTTTCCCCTTATTTTCAGAAGACTTTTCAGTTCCCTCGACGACATGTCCTTTGGTACAGGGACAGAAATCACACACGCACCTCTGTGTGAAGGAGTAGGATTGTAGCCGAAACAATTATGAGAAACTCCTATTTAATGTCTTTCCTTTCCCCTGGATCCCCGTACAATTCTCTCAAGACTGAAAGACAGAAACCTGAGAATTTCGAACTTTCCAATGTAGACAGGAACCTGAGAAAAGAAAAGGAAAAAAAGAAAAATTAAATGAAAAATAATTTCCTATGAACGAAATGTCTTAAAACAACAAAAGATAGTTTGGAGTTGTACTTAGTCGGTAGTCAAGTCAAGTCAAGTCAGGTCAGCGAGTCAGCACAGGTTGAGAAACACTGGGGTACTTAGCGTCGTACGGTCCGGAGGGACAGGTAGTGGTTGAGGACCTCAAGTGAGTCTGAGTGCAGGTAGCTCAGGCACTACGGTAGGTCGGTAGAGTAGAAACCAGTAGGGGAAGAGGAGGACGTGGGTTAGGGAGGGTCGTAGTCTCAGAAAAGGTTACTCAGTTGAGAAGCGTACTCCACCGGTTTCATGACTTCAAAGTCGAAATCGTAGTAAGGAAGGTTTCTTGTGGGTCCTGGCTAGAGCAAATCTTACCTGACCAACCTAGAGGGACGTCAGGTTCCCTGAGAGTTCTCAGAAGAGGTTGTGGTGTTAAGTTTTCGTAGTTAAGAAGCCGTGAGTCGGAAGAAGTGTCAGGTTGAGAGTGTAGGTATGGACTGGTGTCCTTTTTAGTATCGGAACTGATCTGCCTGGAATCAGCCGTTTCATTGCAGAGACGAAAACTTATACGATAGATCCAACGAGTATTGAAAAGAAGGTTCCTCACTCGCAGAAAATTAAAGTACCGACGTTAGTGGTAGACGTCACTAAAACCTCGGGGGTTTTCATTTCAGACCGTGACAAAGGTGACAAAGGGGTAGATAAAGGGTACTTCACTACCCTGGCCTACGGTACTAGAATCAAAAGACTTACAACTCGAAATTCGGTTTTAAAAGTGAGAGGAGAAAGTGAAAGTAGTTCTTCGTAAAGTCAAGGAGAAGTGAAAGACGGTATTCCCACCACAGTAGACGTATAGACTCCAATAACTATAAAGAGGGTCGTTAGATGTATATAGGGGAGTAAAGACTTTGAGGGAGGGTAGAGGGAGGGGTAGAGTGGGGAGATCCAACTATGTCTCGGGGACAAACTCAAAGGACTCTGTATGTCGTTTAAGAGCAACCGATAGATAAAGTGTATACCATTATATTCAAAGGTACAATGAGAAGTGGGGGAGGAGGGGAGAAGGGTACAGACATTTAGACAAGAGATACAGACAAAGATGTAACGACGGGACATTTATTCAAGAAGTCATGGTAATAAGATCTAAGGTATATATACACAATCTTATACTATAAATAGAAAGAGAAAGACTGAGTGAAGTGAAACATATTATCCAAGATCCAAGTCGGTGGAGTAGTCTTGACTGAGTCTACACAAGGAAAAATACCGACTCATTATAAGGTAACATACATACATGATGTTGAAGAAATAGGTAAGTAGACAGCTGCCTGTAGATCCAACGAAGGCACAAGATCGATAACATTCATCACGACGTTACTTGTTGCCCTATAAACACAGAAAAAGTTAAAATCGAAGGAGTCCCATGTACGGATCCTCACCCTAACGACCCAGTATACCACCAAAATAAGGATCAAAGAATTCCTTAGAGATATGGCAGAAGGTATCACCGACATAGTTAAATGTAAGGGTGGTTGTCACGTTCTCACAGACAAGGGAAAAGAGGTGTGGGAGAGGTCGTAAATAAGAAACATCTGAAAAATTACTACCGGTAAGGCTGACCACACTCCACTATAGAGGAACACCAAAACTAAACGTAAAGAGATTATTACTTGTCACAACTCGTAGAAAAGTACACAAACAATCGGTAGACATACAGAAGAAACCTCTTTACAGACAAATCCAAAAAAGGGGTGAAAAACCACCCCAACAAACAAAAGGACCATAACTCAACATACTCGACGAATGTATAAAACCTTTAATTAGGAAACACTTAACAAAGTAAACGATAATAAAAGAGGGTAAAACTCCCAACAGAAAAGTGGAACGAATATCAAAGGAAACGACACGTATTCCAAACTTCAAATTAGTCCAGGGTGAACAAATGAAAACAAAAACTCAATAAGATCTTCCATCCAGGATCTCCTAGAACGAAACTAAATACAGTAACTCACAAGACGGATACAAAAGGAGATTCTCAAAATATCAAAGACCAGAATGTAAATCCAGAAATTAAGTAAAACTCAAATAGAAACACATACCACAATCCTTCATAAGGTTAAAGTAAGAAAATGTACATCGACAGGTCAAAAGGGTCGTGGTAAATAACTTCTCCGACAGAAACGTGGTAACATATAAGAACGGAGGAAACATAGAACAAGGTAACCAGATATAAAGACAAAAACACGGTGATGGTATGACAGAACTACTGACATCGAAACATCATATTAGACTTCAGTTCTTCCAACTAAGGAGGTCGAAGTAAGAAGAAAGAGTTCTGATGAAACCGATAAGTCAGAAAACACAAAGGTATACTTAACACTTAAAAAAACAAGATCAAGACACTTTTTACGGTACCATTAAGCTATCCCCATCGTGACTTAGACATCTAACGTAAACCATCATATCAGTAAAAGTGTTATAACTAAGAAGGATGGTCCTTGTACCTGATAGAGAGGTAGACAAATACAGCAGAAACTAGAGAAAGTAATCACAGAATATTAAAAGACACATGTCAAGAAAACAGAGGAATCCATTCAAATAAGGATCTATAAATTAAGAAAAACAATGTTACCACTCACCCTAACTAAGGAATTAAAGAGATTGAAAAGTAACAATCATATATCTTTACGTTCACTAAAGACACACAACTAAAACATAGGACGTTGAAACGATTTAAGTGACTAATCGAGATCATTGAAAGACTATGATAGAAAGTCCAAAAGATACATGTTATAGTACAGTACACGATTATCACTCACGAAATGAAGAAGAAAAGATTAGTCCTAAGGAAAATAAAGAAAAAGAAGAGACTAACGACATTGAACTTGAAGGTTTCGATCCAACTTATTATCACCACTTTTACCTGTGGAAACGGAACAAGGACTAGAAGCCTCCTTACGAAAGTCAAAAAGTGGTAACTCTTATTACAAACGATATCCGAAGAGTATATACCGGAAATGATAAAACTCCATCCAAGGAAGATACGGGTAAAAAACTTCTCAAAATCAGTATTTACCGACGACTTAAAACAGTTTCCGAAAAAGACGCAGATAACTCTAATAGTATAATATAGAAAGTTTAACAATTCTACCATATAGTGTAACTAACTAAACGTAGATAACTTCTTAGGAACGTAAGGTCTTTATTTGGGTCGAACTAGTACTACATACTCGAAAAACTTCACAACGACTTAAGACAAACGATTTTAAAACAACTCCTAAAACGTAGGTACAAGTAGTCACTATATCCGGACATCAAAAGAAAAAAGCACAACAGAAACAAACCAAAACCATAGTGCCACTACCGCCGGAGCATCTAAATCAAACCTTCACAAGGAAGGAGACGTTAAAAAAACTTTCAGAATCTTCCTATCCGTAATTGAGAAGAGATTTACAAACTATCTTAAGAGGACACTTCGGTAGACCAGGACCCGAAAACGAAAACCCCTCTAAAAACTAGTGTTGAAGTTAAAGTCACGAATATTAATCCGACAAGTATTAAAGATAAAGAAGGACCAAGTCAGAATCTTCTAACTTGAAAAGATCCTTAGACAGGTAAAGAAGGTCCAATAGGTAACATAACGGTATATCAACAAGTATTATCAGAAAATATTAGGAAACATAAAGACGTAACAGACAACATTGGAGAAGAAAAAAGTAAAGATTAAAACAACTAAACTAAGAAGAAAGAAAAAAGAATTACTTAGACCGATTTCTAAACAGTTAAAACGAATAGAAGAGTATCCTGGTCCAAAATCAAAAGCATTAGGAATGATAACAAAGAGAGAAAAAATTAAATGAAGACGGGTCTAGAAATACTAAAGAAAGGAAGATGATTAAAACCCCCAAAAAAAAGAAGAAGAAAAAGGTCAATGAAATCCACATTTCCATCCAACAGATATACTACAAAAAGAACAAACAACTCCACCCTAACACAACGATATTTGAAGGGAGATTCTGGACGAAAACGACGTAGGTTATCCAAAACTCAACAGTACAAAAGTAAAAGTAAACAAAGATCTCTGAAAAAATTAAAGGGAAAACTAAAGAAGTCATTGGACAACCGATAAATCTTTGTACAACAAATTAGAGATACACAAACACAAAGAATATCAAAAAAAGAACATTAACTATAGATCAGAGTATCGTAACACCAACCTCTTCTACAAACTATGTTAAAGTTAAAAGAATTTAAATGACTCCAATCTAAACAGTGGGTTCTACACCAGACAGGACCTCTTACAAGGTACACGTGAACTCTTTCACATAAGAAGACGTAAACCTACCTTACAGGACTTCTATAGTTACTCTAGGTAGAGTAGATTACATAGTAAATTTCGAACACAAAGGAATAATTAAAAGACAAAACTACTAGACAGGGAACCACACTCACTCCACAATTAACACAATTAATAACCCAATGAAGATAATAACACAATGACAGTCAAAGAGGAAAATACAGACAATGACAGACAGAATACATAACTCCACGAGGATACAACCCACGTATCTATAAATGTTAACAATACAGAAGGAGAACTTAATTAGGGAACTAGTAATACGTCACAGGAAGGAATAGAGAACATTATAAGAAATAAATTTCCAGATAAAACAGACTATACTCCTACCGATGAGGTCGAAAGAAAGCAAAGGGTAAACCTACCTTGTATACAAAGGTAGGAGAGTGACGGTCAGATATACACAGAAATCCAGACTTCACCCAAAGACATCTGTCGTATTTATACCGAGACCAAAAACATAGGTAAGTCGGTCAGACACAGAAAACCAACCTCGTAAATTAGATAAATGTAAATTTCATTAATAACTATATATACAAGGATAACGGTAAAAGAAGTAACAAACCTCAACTAAGACATCTAGAAAAAACAAGAGAACATAAAGAACTGATATATTCAGCAAAATTGTAAACAACATTTCGACCAAACCACCATGACTTAAGAGAATTGAAAACGCACAGACTTTTCGAAGAATAAATAGGCAGCTAAAACTTACTCTAGGAACGGTCCATGTAATTAGAACCAACATCTAAAAAGGGAAAGTCATGAAATTTATATAGGACGGTAAGGGAAGACCGGACGACTCAAAGACGACTTTCTAGTCGACAATTCACATACCCCAAAGGGAACATACAATGAACAACGAAGACGGAACGACGATAATTATAAGAAAGAAACACAAATCAGAAACAATCAACTAATCCACAGAACCACACAAAGAGGAACCCAAATAGGACATACCCTGAGAAGCACTAAAAACCTGAACTAATAAAGGAAAAGGTACAACCCCTTTAAAGGTTGATATTAGAAAAGTTTTTAAAAGAGTATGGGAAGTAAAAGAAGAGAAGAAGACCCTGGGGATATTAAGCTTACAACCACGTACACTATAACAAGGTCTCCAGAGACTCTGATAGGATTCAAGAAAAGTAAGAAAAATGAAAGAAGACGAGAAGTCTTCAATGAAGGTGGTAAAATAGAAGGTCGAGTAACTAAACAAGAAGACGAAGTCTATAAGACGATAACTAAGGAAGATCTCATAAAAAATTAACGTCATTAACATGACAAATAGAGACATATAAATAAGAAATTAAGAAGATCCAGAAACAATTAACTAAGAAAAAAATTAAAAATAAAAATGAAATAAAATGAAATGTTATGACATAACCAAAACGGTATGTAACTGTACTTAGGTGGTACCCACATGTACGTAAGGGTTTGTACTTGGGGGGGAGGGTGGAGGGAGGGGTATTGTAGAGAGACCCAGTAGGGGCACGTGGTCGGGGAAGAACGTAAATTAGATAAAACAAAAGTTCCAAAAAAATAGTAGAAGTGATAGTAATAAGACTTATGAAAAAGTCCATCAAACGGATAAGGAAGAAGTAAATAACCCTGAAGACACAAATATCAAACAAGGAAGTAAACACCATAAAGGGACCGAAAAACACCCCCAAAAAAACAAACAAACAAAAAACAAAAGAAAAATTGAATGACACAAACTCCAGAGGAAAAGGGTCCGAAGTTCCAAATTAAGAAAGTAAGAAAACCAAGGACGGGAGAATTCCAAACAGGTCACCAAACACATTCGAAGTATATCCCACCCTAAACACGACTCAAAAACAAACAAACAAACTGAAAGGAGACTACCCGTTCCGACTCACTCCACCATTAGGACAGACTACTACTGACCCAAACATAAAAACAAAACACACAATAATTTACTCCGTAGGACGTGTCCTACGACGACCACCGACTCACTACGGTCTAGAACATAAGTCCACCAAAGGAAACACACTCAAGAGTGATCAACTATGAGGGATCCCAATCAAGAGACCATCAGATCCCAGAACTTCAGTCACGACGGTGAGCTTTCCGAGTCCCGAACTAGAGACCAGTCCTTGCTTCTAAGGTGTTCACAAATCAATCCCGTAATTCACTCTAATTTCGTTTATAGGTTTTTGCTCTTTGGTTTCTACTTGGGGTCTGTTTACCGTCAATGTTTTAGTCTATTTATTATTAATTTTAATACCTTATATGTGTATATGTATATGTGGGTACTCGTTTCAGTTTTGTCAGGTTGTTTTTATTTCATGTCATCTAACTGGGTCGTTTGTTTCCTTTATTTTTTAATATAAATGGTCAATTTTTGTTTTGATTGACTTCATGTTTGACCTTTTGTTTTAATTTCGTTCTATGGTTCATCCCTTATTTCGTTACTCTTGTTTTGATTGTATATACAACTCTCCTTTTCTTTCTTTCTTATCCATACGTTTCAATTTGTCTCCATCTACTTCTTCTAAATATATGTAATTTCTAATTGACGTTCCCCTTTTCTTGTCATCCTTTCCGTTTGTTTCCTTATTTACATCTTTTTATATTATCCAAAATTTTTTAATTTTAATATTTTTTCTCTTTTCTTTTTTTTTTGTCTTCTTCTTTCCTTTTTCCTTTTGAGGTGTCTTGACGTTTTCGGTTGTATCTCCGTGTCCAAATATTGTTGTTATTTTTCACACTGACTTATATGTGTATATGTATATGTGGGTTCGTTTTAGTTTCTTCAGGTTGTTTTTATTTCATGTTATCTAACTGACCTGTTTGTTTCCTTTGGTTTTTAATATAGATGGTCTTGTTTTGATTGATTTCGTGCTTGACCTTTTGTTTTGATTTCGTTCCACGGTTGACCCCTCATTTCGTTGCTTTCGTTTTGATCGTTTATACAACTCTCCTTTCCTTTCTTTCTTTCTTATCTATACGTTTCAATTTTATCCCCATCCATTTCTTCTACCGTAGTGACTGAGATGCCTGTACTCAAACCCACTTGAGGCCCTCAACCACTACCTGTCCCTCCGGACCCCACGACGTTAAGTACCCCAACGTTTCTCAGCCTGTGCTGACTCGTTGACTTGACTTGACTTTCTTTTAAATATATGTAATTTCTAATTGACGTTCCCCTTTTCTTGTCAGTATTTTCGTTTGTTTCCGTATTTACATATTTTTATTATTATCCAAATTTTATAATTTTTAATTTTAATTTTTTTCTCTCTTCTTTCTTTTTTTCATTTTGAGGTGTCTGGACGTTTTCGGGCTACATCTCCGTCTCCAAATATTGTTGTTATCTTTTACACTCGAATTAATCTAAAGTGTCACGGTTATTTTAGTTGTTGATGTTGNCAGGTTTTCTTAGATGTCTTGTTAAGTTTTGTATTCTTATTATTTACAAAAAGAACTCAGTGACGACAGTCTCAGGAAAGAGACCGACCCTCAGTGTCAGGTGGAGTCGAGGGATCCTACGGGAGGTTGTGACATGACTAGAGACCTGGACGACACCCCCGTCGAGTCTAAGATTAGACCAGGATGAGGACACACAAGCACGGAGGTTGTCGACTACGGAGGTGTCAATAGTCTTGTTCACACAAAAGAAAACACCCTCGTGAGTTACTGTAAGATCCATAAGGTATCTATGTCTCAGACGGATCAACTAGCACACCTAAATTAGACGTCGAACATGTCGACCACCCTTCCAATACCCAGAAGAAGGAATCGGTGTGACAGGGACCCAAAGTTAACACCAAAATAAAGAAGGAGACGCACACTCAGTAGGTGACCCCAAACGAGGACTCCGACGGGATCTCCTGAACCAAACGGGGACACTCCGGTTCACACCTTCACCACTTCGACGAACCCAGTGTCCCCAAGACCGTCGAGGTCCATGAGTTCCCTCAACCGTCGATCCCGTCGTCCTTTATATCACGAGATCTTCCCATACCGTTGGTCACAACCGGTTATATGAGGTCATAAGAACAGACCTCTTGGAGGGAGGGACTGTCTCTTCGGACCGTCCGGTGTCAGATGTCCCAGTGTCTCAGCCTGTGATGGTTTCGTTAGGACACACGTATCTGTCTTCTGGAAAAAAATCGGACACCATCGAGACGGGGTCACTCTCAACTCGTATTTCCACCGCGTCGACGAACTGAACGGTCCTGGGACCTCCGTGGTTCACACGTCCCTGTACCTGACGGAGACGTGTCCTCAAGACCGGGATAGTCTCGGAAAAAAGCTCGGAGAACATCGACCACTAGTCTTCCGGAGAAACCGGTCAGAAAGAGACATCGAGGCGGATAAGTCCGTGAATCTCCCGAGAGAACGGACTCTAGGAAGAGACAACAACCCGGATAGTCCATGTATTTCCCCGGGGGGAACGGACCCCAGGAAGAGACAACAACCCGGATAGTCCGTGTATCTCCCGGGGGGGGGTGAGGTGGGGGGGCGGCTGACGCCAGGATGAGACATCAAGCCATATAGTCAGTGAATTTCCTCTTGGGACCCACCCCAGGATGAGACATCAAGTCACGCAGTCCTCAAACTACCCGGTCGAAGAGATAACAAGTCGATGTCTACGACCGGACACCTTTCTCTCGATGTTACTCCCGAAGTGGGGGATACGTACTGAGTCGTCAAAGTCGAACGAAGGTATCGACGGGTCGAAAGGAGGTGTTCGTAAAGGGTGGTGTTAGAGGAGGGAGTGTAGGGGAACTAGACAGAGAGGTGTCAGTTGTCGTCGGGAGTGGGACCCTAACGACGTGTTAGGGATTTGAGGTCGAGGGTCGACGACGTGGAAGGTCTTCTGGACAAAGGGATAGACCCTATGCATACCGACGCCGTTCCTGACAGACTAAGAGTAAGGTAAATCCGACGGTGTCTAGTCGACAAAGTGAGATTCGGAAGCTACAAAGAGGGACTGAGTCTGTCAACGGGGCTACACCCCTAGGCTAGGGACGAAGGCAAGAGGGTGGTCGACTCCCGTCCAGGTTAGGATGGTTGTGAGGACAAAAAGGGGGAGCAAGGAAGAAGGAGGGCTCAAAACGTACCTAGATATTTAAGAAAAGGTGACCAGTCCATGAGGACAGGCGAGAGTCGACCACAAGACGTACGTAAAGACCCAGACTTCCACGTAAGGACTACATAGACTCCCTCTACATGAGGTGCAGGTGACTAAGGAGGTGGTAGAACAAGAGGACGGACAGGAACCTGAGAATTTCGATCCTTCCAATGTAGTCCTTATCGACCGATCTTTAAGATCTTCTTGACGATACCAAAATGGACCTCCCGTCCACCGGTTTGAAGACGACTTTATTTCGTAAGAGGATTGGAAGACCGTTATTTTTACCTTTTTTTTTTTTTTCTTGCAAAAGTCTAATTAACACTTGTATTAGACTAACGAATAGAAGATCTTCACTTTTGTCTTAAACTCTGCCAAGAAGGTAAGTAAGTAAGATCTTTATAAAAGACGTAAGGATAGGAATACAGTTCGTAACGTTGAAGTTTGTTCTGTAACACAAAAGGTTCTACCATGATAGTCCCATCACGCTCTTTACAAATGTCTTTTTCGTTAACGTTATGTTACATTGTCCATGTATCTCGATTTATACCCGTAATATCCTGTAGGACCCTCGACTGGGGTTTTGGGAACAGGGTCGTGAATCATCGAAGATCGTCTCACCTACGAATTCTTTATAAACCACTTACGTACTGACTTGTTCATTTCTTTTGCGAAGAGTCTCCTCAATCATCAATACCAATCAGAAAGTTTTTACACAATCCTCAATAGTACTAACAAGATACGTCTTTCTTGTTCACGTTTTAGGGTTCACGGTTTCTGTCTTTCCGTACAGTCTCTTTGAGGTTTCTCTAGTGATACCACCTAATATTCCACACTCTTCCACTCTCTATTTTCTGTACGGGCGTCTTCACTCGAAATCTACAGTAGATTCTCCCTGACCTGAAATATGTTTGGCGTTCCGTCTCGAGGACTTTCCTACTTTCTTCCTTTCCCTACACTAATCTAAACAATAAATCCTTGGAGTGAGACCGATGTCGTACCTCATACCTGAAAATTTCGTCCACGTGCGATAACCTCTCGTTACCGGTTTTACAGTGTTCACATTTCCGAAGGTTAAGGGAAGAAGATTGAAGAGGGGTCCTTGATTGTGTGGAGAGAGACGTCACCTCGGTACTTTCCTTGGGAGGAGAAGAGAGTCGTCCTAATTCGAAGGAACGACTCGTTAGAGAACAGTACATAAAGGGAGTAACAGAAAGAAGAGAAATGTAGACCGGTATATTCGTTTAGAATATTTTATTGTTCCTATGAAGATACCCAATACACTTTTGTATCCTGAAGGGACATCGAGTTCACCATTTCTTGGACGGACGCTACGTCCTCTGGTCCCAAGTTAGGGACACAGCCTTTCTCAGAGACCACTTCCCTTACTGTTGGGTGAGGTCATAGGAACGGACGTCTTAAGGTGCCCGTCTCCTCGGACCACCCGATGTCAAGTACCCCAGCGTCTCAGCCTGTGCTGACTCACTGATTGTGTGTGTGTGTGTGTGTGTGTGTGCTTTTGTTAATCAAGGGTCCTTCTACTTTTTCTCGTAGTCTCTCTACTAGGACCCCAGAGACCCCAAAGGTCTGTCAGTTTCTGTTCACATTGTTTGGGTAGGAAGATTGTTTTAAACCAAAGTCTTTATCTCACAGACTAAAATCGATTTTCAGTAAGTCAGCAAAGACCGAGAAACTCTGGGGTACCTGATATCCGGTGGTCCGAGGAGACAGGTACCTTAAGTGGTCCGTTCTTACGACCTCACCCAACGACAAAGGAAAAGGTCCTCTAGAAGGGTTGGGTCCTTAACTTGGGACCAGAGGACGTAACGTCCGTCTAAGAAATGGTAGACTCGGTGGTCCCTTCGGGACTTAAAATCAATTGGGAGATGAAAATCCCGTAGTTTACACTCTTTGTAAGAGTTTTCTCGGTACTGAACTGAGTAAAGTACATATCCCTTCTCTCTTTTCAAGGTCTCACAAGCAAATAGGTAGTAGGGAACAGTTTTTATGAGTTTAAGACGACCTCAATGAAACAAGAAGTACGAACGGGTTGTCATAGAATTAGAAAGAATACATAGGTGTTCTTGAAAAGAAAAAAGAAAAGACTCTACTCTTTCTGACTTAAAATAACACTTTCTTAAATTAAAAACTATTTGAAAAAATGTAATCGTGTCAAAAGCTATATGTCTTTGTAACACTTCCATTAGGTCTCCCAAAGGTATATGGAGTGTGAGTCAAGGGGGAGAAACATCACATATAATCATATGTGAACAGTGTCAATTACTCGGTTATAATTATGTAATGACAACTACTTTCAGGTAGGTAATAAATCTTTATTTTTGGTTTCGTGAAAATTTAAAGAAACATGTTAATAGGATGTCTTCGAGGAACATTGATTCCCATGTATAAACCTCAATCTGAAGGGTTCAAGTTAAGGCCCAGGTGGAGAAAGCGAGACATACGTAGTACACTTCATCGAAGGCAGCACAGGCTGAGAAACTCTGGGGACCTGACATCGGACGGTCCGAGGAGACAGGTACCCTAAGAGATCCGTTCTTATGGTCTCACCCAACGGTAAAGGAGGAGGTCCCACCGGTGAAGGTCTGGGTCCCTAGTTTGGACGTAGAGAATACGGAGGACGTAACTGTTCACCCAAGAAATGGTGACTCGGTGGATCTTTTGGGGAATAATCGATATACTGGATACATTAAGTTGAGAGACATAGAGTCAAGGGGACAGACATTTCACCCTTATTAGCGTCAAGAATGGGTGATCCTACCAAGACTATTAATTTACTGTTAAGTATTCTGGGGAAATCGTGTCGGAATCGGTGTCTTATTTTCGAGTCATTCACTTTCAATACGTCGACTACCATAAACAGGTCAATCTTCAGAGTCTAAAAAGAGTCATAAAAAAGACATGTATAAGAAAACAGGATACTGTAAGATTTTTATCAAAATTTCATTCAACGAAGTCCAAACTCATTGACATTAACATGAAGAGTGTGAGTCTTTCTTGAACGTTAGGGTAAATTACATCTGTAGTTATTACTTTAGAGATTTCCTATTCACTAAGGATGTTTGAAATAAGTAATGTCTCTCCACTCACCCATATTACCACTCTTCCTAACTAATCATCTGTTCTCTCTGTACGCAAAATTGTGAGTGATACGACTCATGTTACTTATTATCTCACTGGAATTCTTTGAATTAATTGGAGACCAAAAAGGGTAGACATTTTTACTCAACGACACACATAAATTATTATTTCACATACATTTGAAGGGTCCACCGTGTTACCATTACTTAAACGGACGGTCACGTCCTTTGTGTTCTCTACGCTCAAACTAGCGACCTAACCCTTCTAGGGGACCTCATCCTTTACCGTTGGGTGAGGTCATAAGACCGGATCTCTTAAGACATCTGTCTCCTCGGACCGACAGTGTTTCTCAGCCCATGTTGATTCGTTGACTCGTGTGTGTGTGTTTGAAGGACCGTGTATCGTTGCTGAGTTATTTATTTTAATGCTAACAAAGAATTGAATGATTTCTAGGTCCCCCTTTTACTTCTAAAACATCGGATTCGACAAAGAGAAAGAGACATTACATGTGTAAACAACGACTTTGTCTTACTTAAGGTTTGTGGAGTCTTTGTAAACTTACATCTTTTTATTAGTTAGAGAAACCTCAACTATAGTGAACAAAGTGTATCTAGTCTTGAAGAAACGGATCAGACTTGGAGATATTACAGTAGTCCTTCCTTAGTCTGAAGGAATTAGGTCATTAAGAAACCAATAATAAAGTTTCCGCTCCTCAGTTTCAATCTAAGTGTAATCCTGAGAGGGACGAAGTAATAGGTACACCATTTTACATGAACTAAGGTTTATCGAGTGCATCTTGGGTCAATATTCAGAAACTATTTCTCTGGCATGACCTTAGTCTATTAGAAGGATAACCGAAATTGAGAGGGTAGATGGATGAAACCTCGTTGGTAAGCGTGGTCCTTTTCTGATTTTACGTTCCCAAATGTTTTGTGGTCTTCTTGGTTTCTCGACTTGAAGATGGACCTTATCCGTCAGGAAGGAATTCCCCTGTTCTTACCTTAAAGATCTCTTGTGTCGAACCGAACTGGTTCCGATATGTTCCTTCTTGACACCCACCCTCTTTGGTTTACCATATAAGGGAACCTTGTGGGATTATTCTGATGTTCGAAAAGGAAAAATGAATAAAATCACACTTTGTTTCCGGTTTAATCTATACAATTTAGAATTATGGGGTGGACATGATGAGTCCTTAAGTCGGGATGGCGTTTGTGATCCCTACTACAGACGGTGTGAGCCCACTTCCCGGTAGTTTCAAGAAGGACGTCTATTGAGTCCTTCTTTAAGACTGACAATCTACGACATTCGTAACTCCGTATCCCTCGGTGAACGGGATAAAGAGAGGAGAAGAGGTGGATAGGGGGAGGAGGTTGTTTGGACCCTCTTAGTGTGTTATATCTTGTCTGTTTCTCGGGACCATATGAAACAACCGGACGTCACTAGAACAGATAATTCATCTAGTAGTGTAATGACTGTCTCTTTTAGTGTCGGTTTTAATAAACTTCAGAGTACCGTCTTGACTCAATATACGTCCAAGAAAATAAATTAGAGACATAGGAACAGAACCCTGACTGTCTCCGATCACCTTTGTAAAACTTCCACCGGACTTCTGTCCCTGGGTCTACGAAGACTTCTTTGGGTGGGTCTCCTGGTTCCTGTACCCATTATGACTCTTATATACACAATCAGTTCTGTCCGTTCCAGTCCGACGTCACCGTTTCATTGGGGTTTAGAGTCACCAAATTATGTTATTCCAAATAAAGAGTGAACACAGTGTACAGGTGAAGTCTAGATGTTCCGAGACAAGGTGAGTGTCTGGGTCTACTTGACTCCGAAACGGTAAAGTATCGACATAGTAGACCTTGTGAATGGAGAGAATAGTCTTTCTCTTCTCTTTAAAGAGTCCAATCCGATGGAACCTTTGTCTGGTTCTACTAAGACACGTCTTGTCTCAATTAAGTTTTAACTTCATACTCTTTTTCCCCTTAACCAACTCGTTTTTCTTAATGACTTGTAGTCATTGTTGTTTCCAGAACCGTTGTACGTCCCTCAAGATCTCGACTTTACCAACAAGTCGTAACAACAGTTTCCTAGCCTCGTGAATAATAGGGTGTAGTTAGGAGAGGTAGTTAAGTCTCAGGACCTGAGGTGTAATAAGACACTCACTCACTCACTGTCAGCGAGTCAGCACAGACTGAGAAACACTGGGGTACTGGACATATCAGGTACCTTAAGAGGTCCGGTCTTATGACCTCACCCATCGGCAAGGGAAGAGACCCCCTAGAAGGGTTGGGTTCCTAACTTGTTTCCAGAGGGTGTAACGTCCGTCTAAGAAATGGTCGACTCGGTGTCCCTTCGGGTTCTTTTGACCTCAGCCATGGGATAGGACGTCCCCTAGAACGGCTGGGTCCTAATAAGATCATGCAGGACAGTGGACCGAAAGTCAAGAGAAGTTCAACGGATGAGAGAATGAAGCGTAGTAGTACTACTTGTAGAAACGGACCTGTGGATGGTCAATGGAAGACTACGTAGAAAGTCTGTCCAGAGGGATTGGTTCATGGAAAAACTTAAAGACTATGGGATTTGGGACTTTGGGGTCTTAAGTCGGTTCTGGTAATTTGACCCTTTCTTTCTTTTTGAGGTGGAATTGTAAGAAACAATTCCACGTAAAGACACTACTTGATCAAAAAAAAGAAAATTAATGAACGAAGAAAGAGTGACAGGGACATATATGTGTAATGAAAAAATAGTAATCCCTCAGTAATGAATGAAGTAGATCTGTTACGGGACACAAAATTCCTGGATCTGGTTAGTATTAATTTCGTCCTCCCATACCTAGTGACGTATGTGTCGTAATCAGGAACCTGTACGTCATCGATAATTGGCTGAAATTATTAACTGACTCTGATAACTAAGAAATTTATATCATATACAAAGATAGAATCACCTTGGTTAATGTCAAATATTCAGACAACTTCTTATCGACTGAGGAGTTTTGAGTTGAGTGAGTTAGAGTCCCTGAACCCTCTATTACTTACTGTTGATTTACTGGAGACTGGGTACCTACTCTCCCCGACCCGACGACTAACTCATGTTGAGTTTACGAGATACTCATAAAGGTGACTTTACCATGGATCCCTACCTCATACACTCCTCGTCCTGTCAGATTACCCTGTCCGGTAGTAATATTTAGATGACACTAACGGATGAATTTGGTCTGAAGTGCTCACTCATCGGTCGGTGTCTGTATCAAAACTTAATCACGGGTAGAAATTTTAACCTTTTAAAGAGAATTGTCAAACATAAGGCTCGTACTTAGTTTTTCAGTCGGAACTGTCACGACTCGGTAGGAACACCGTCATCGGCTCTCCAGTTCCTCCCCGACGAAGGGTGTCCTATGAGTGAGAGGTCCAGTGCTCCCACGGTGCTGAGGGGTCACATTACCTGACTCGATACAGGGGGAGTTTGGGTATATAACTTCGACATTGGGGGTCATACTGACATCGACCTCTGACCGACGAACTTCTCTATTAGTTCCAATCTATTCCCAGAATTCCCACTTCGGGATTAAGTAATCCTGACTACAGGAAGAGTCTCCTCCTTCTCTGTGGTCCCTACGTATAGGTGTCTCCTTTCTGTGTCGTTCTCTGTCGTTCTCTGTCGGTAGGCGTTCAGTTCGTCTGTTCGGAGTCCTCTTTTGTTCAAACGACTGTGGAACTACAACCTGAAACACGGAGGTGTCGACGCTCTTTATCTAAAGGCGGTAAATTCGACGGGTCGTACACCATAAAACATTGCCGTCGGACTCGGCTGGTTCTGTGGGTGACACGATTGGTGTGCCAGGTAGTGACCCGGACACGACATCTCAAACGTGAGTGCGGGGTTAGTAGAGTGAGTAAGGGGGAGACCCAGGTCCTCCTTAAAGTGGACCCTGGGTACCCTGTTAATGAAACTCGTTGTTATTTTACATCTACCGAGACGTCAATTTTTTTTTTTTGTTTTCACTGAAACCCTCTTCTATAACTTCATCCATTTTACTTTAAGTCAAATTTATAAATCCATTTTCGTCAAAGTCGTTTTCGTCTGTAGG
The DNA here is from genome assembly GCA_006410555.1 of Capra ibex. NCBI lineage: Eukaryota > Metazoa > Chordata > Mammalia > Artiodactyla > Bovidae > Capra > Capra ibex. The sequence goes on along the minus strand of SJYO01049755.1, from coordinate 25,111,355 downwards.
GAGTATGTTTTGTGTGGAGGTATCTGTTTTAAAATTGTCAAACATTTTAATATAGTTCAAATTCAAAGTCTTCTTATATCGCCAATACTAGTGACTAAAACTTTGTTTTCCACCTCCTTTAAGACTCAGGCACAGAACAGACACGGTGGAAGACTAAGACAAGAGAACTAGAGGTAAAGGAGTCGACCTTTTTTTTTTTTTTTTCATCATCTCCCTACACATAATCGGTAGGTTCCTGGATCGTTCCCGGACCTTGAACTTTCTCGTTTCATTGACTTAGACGAGAGTCAATATTTATTGTCTTTAAGGTCGAATTTCACCAGACTTACTATTCCTTAACCAAGTTTCCGACCTTTAGGTTTTAGCCCCACCCAACGTCCCTACTGAATTAGGCTATCGAGGTTGTTCGAGACGAAGAGACGTCTTCTCTTCTGAATTGGAATTGAGATCAGAGTGATGGCGCACAGTTGAAGTAGGAGTCTGACCATCGATTTACCGATAGCGTCTAGACCCAAGATTTTACAAATCTTCTTTGTTCATACAAAAAAAGGATACTAAAAGAGGTATTCATTTTTTAAAGAGGTTTTAAAAAAAAGTACGGGGTCGCTCAGTTTACGTGGACGGTAAAGGAACAACGATCCCTTTACAGTAATAGACTGACCGAATCGGGACCTAAGGATTTTCACTTTCGCGAGTCAGCGAGTCAACACAGGGTGACAAACGTTGGGGTCCCTGACACCGGAAGCTCCAAGGAGGTGGGTACCGTAAAAGGTCCGTTCCATGACCTCACCCAACGGGAAAGGAAGAGGTCCCCTAGAAGGACTGGGTCCCTAACTTGGACCCAGGGGTCGTAACGTCTGTCTACGAAATGGTAGACTCCGTGGTTCCTTCGTCTAAGAACTTGGGTAGTAATCATTTCTCTTACCATGATACTCATCAAACTTTGTTTCCGGTGAGGATCTCAAGAATAGTCAACCTCCCTCTCCACCGGCTACGGAATTGTTTTAGACTCAGGACGACACTCCCTTCACCTATTATCTTCGACACGTCCACTGGTTGTCACTGGTGATATAATTATAAAAGAATCGCTTTCTTTCTCTTTAGTATTAAGCACCTTAACTCCAGGAGGAATCCGGTAAAAAATTAGAAGTGTAGTCGTGACACTTCACCCGAAAAACTACGGGTAAAGCATTCCTTGATGGTCTCTCTCCTCGTAGGACCCAGTGTTTAGATTTTTCGGCAGTTCTAAGTCTCAGAGTGTAGACTCTGAAACGAGGAAAAGACATACTACTTACATCGTCGCCGTGAATAGAGTGTCTCGTAACACTCTTGACTTACTCAATTATGGACACTGTGCGAACCTCTCACAGACCATGTGTCACTCCTGCGTCATTGTGGACCGTAACAGGATTGAAGTAAAGTACCCTAGACTCGAGTAGTCACCATTCTTTGAGGTAACAAAACCACTCTATGTCTCTCTCCGTCCCTCCCTTCCTTTTTTCCTTCCTTTCTTCCTTTTCTCTTTCCTTCTCTCTCCCTCTCCTTCTTTCTTCCTTCTCTCCCACTCCTTCTTTCTCTTTCTTTCTCCTTCCTTCCGATAAGTAATTTGACATTGGATTCCGTAAGAATAGGAAATCTTAAAATATACGTAACTGTCTTATGAAAACTGAATTACTTTATATCTAAAGGAATAGTATTTAGTGGAAACACATATGTAATTTTCCTTTACATTGACTTTATTTAACCAATTCAATAAGGATTTTGATGAAGTTTTAAGTCTCGATACTAGAAGTAGTGAAAAGGTGAATCAGTAGTCATAGGTTCAAGAAGGGTACTACAGTAGGGAGTCATAGTACTTCTCATGAAATCAAGATTTAATTGAGGATTTTAGTATTTTTCGGAAAAGACTCCCGGAAGGAAATTGTACGAAAACATCGATACATCTCCGTTAGAAGTACCTGAGACCGACACCTCTTTAACGGGTATCAGACTTGTTTTTAACCAAAGATCGTCAACTTTCTCATTAGGTGATGACAGAGGTCCTAAAAGGACGTTGGAAAACTGTGGGTAAGTCGTCGAAAACGACGACTGTGAAAAAAAAATTAATTAAACAAAATTAACCTCTGATTAATGAAATGTTATAATATACCCAAAACGGTATGGACGACTGTGAAACTTACGTACATATATACTACGGTTGGTGGAGTGTTATCGACGGAAGGATTCTCTCTAACATTTGACGGTAGTTCAGTTGGTCAGGTAGGACTTCCTTTAGTCAGGACTTATAAGTGACTTTCCTGACTACGACTTCGACTTTGAGGTTAGGAAACCGATGGACTACGCTTCTTGGCTGAGTAACCTTTTCTGGGACTACGACCCTTTCTAACTTCCGCCCTTCTCTTCACCTGTTGTCTCCTACTCTACCAACCTACCGTAGTGGTTACGTTACCTGTACTCAAACTCATCCGAGACCTTCAACCACTACCTGTCCTTTCGGACCACACGACGTCAGGTACCCCACCGTTTCTCAACCTGTACTGACTCATTGACTCGACTTGACTTGATTTAGTCCATTTCTACATAAGGTGAAGGTCTCAAGAATTTTATACTTACTATACTGAGAACGTCAACTATTTTGTTTCGTGAGACTAATAATCAAAATAAGAACAAAAATCGACAAATAGATGTTCCTTATATTCGGACTGTCATTTTGGTTTTAGTCTACGGTTTATCGTTGTTTCACCATTAGTTTATGTCTGTTTTTAACTTTTGTTCAACTCAATGTGAATCGAGAATGACTCTTTAAAATTTTCAGTTTACTATCTCTGGTGTTTTCTCAAATAAATTTCCTGAAGAACCACCATGTCACCAATTCTCAGGTGGACGGTTACGTCAAGTTAGGGACCAGGCCCTTCTAGGGTGTAACGGAGCCTAGTTGATTCGGACTCACAGCGTTGACGACTCGAGTACGAGATCTCGGGTACGAGACGTTGTTCTCTTCGGTGACGTTACTCTTCGTAGCGTTGATCTCTTCAGGGGACGAGGAGTGTTGATCTCTTTCGGGCGTGTGTTGTGGCTCCTGGGTCACGTCGGTCTTTATTTTTATTTACTAAAAATTTTTAGGTAGCCCCTTCATCAAATAGAATAACCAATCTCTCTCATTCGTGTCTCTGACTAAGATTGTTCAGTAGGACTCTGAAAAAAAAAAGAAAACATTTATCACTTTCCTTAGTTTTTCAACTTCACGTCTTCGTAACTTTAGAGGTAGATTCGGGTAGGGACGTTCTTCGGACTATGGACATAAAAACAAATTTTTCCTACGAATAAATGAATAAAAACCGACGTGACCCAGAAACAGGACCCGTACCCGAAAGAGATCAACACCTCGCGTCCGAAGAGTAGCACCACCGAAGAGTACAGCGGCTCGTGTCCGAGATCGTGTGGTCCAGAGTCCTCAAGATCGTGTACCCGAACCAACGGGGTTCCGCACAGCCTAGAGGGGTCTGGTCCGTAGTTTGGACTCAGGGACGTAACCGTCCGTCTGAGAGTTGGTGACCTAAAGGTCCCTTTGGGGCTATAGACATAAAAGTTGTTCGAGGAGTCCTCTGTAACTCCGGGTTGGACACATCCCACTTACCTGGTGGTCCCCGGGTATGAGTCGATTCGGTGAATCCCCTGGACTCTGTCTTCTGTGGACTTTCTTGTTGGGTGACTCTTCCCCGAAGACGGAGTTACGAAATCAAGTACCTCTTGACTACCTCTTCCTTTCTGTAACGAAGAGTGCAAATGAAAAATTTGGACGAACATTTTATTATTATTTAACGGAAAGACTGAATGACACTCTATAAAATTACTCTTCTAAATTCTAGACAGGAAACTTACTTTTTAACCTTATCAAGTTTAAAACATCCTAGTATGGTCACAGACTGTCTATATTGATGGTTGTAGAGTTCTACGTATTTCTATCTGTCCAGAGAATTTACGGTGTAGACAATTATTGAAACGTCTCAAGTTTTTGTAGAGACATCAAGAAATTTTCAGAACATTAATCGATACAGTCGACTCTTCTAAATCGTTTTATCTTGTATAGGATGATTCTCAACGACGTACTCATCTTACAGAGAAGAAAATTATTGTTCTATAGGGAAGTCCTTTATAAAATGGCTAGAGTTCTAGTACAAATAATTAAAGACGACGTGAAGTAATTAAATCAGGTAGTCAGTCAGTCAGGTAGTTGTTTGTAGAAATTTAAGGATGAGAAACGGTCTGTGACATTATCTACCACGGTCTTATCTTTTTACTGGTTCTCAACTGGGAAGAAGGAATCCTCTAGCATCAGATCACCCCTGTCTATTTATCCTATTACTAAAATTCTCACACCACACACCAAACGATCTTTCTTCGTCTTCTCCGTTTCTTAATTGATTAGTGTAGGAATTCTTGACCTTATACAGATAGCATCTCTTTTCTTATGAGAAACACCAATTAATATCGGTCCAAGAAGGACCTTTAAGGGTCAGGTATAAGAGGAAAAAAGAATCCATTAGACTTATATTATTTTCACCATACTACTGATACCCGAAGGGATCACCGAGTTGTCATTTGTTAGACGGACTTTACGTCCTCTGGACCCAAGTCAGGGGTCCGACCCTACTAGGGGACCTCTTCCCTTGCCGATGGGTGAGGTCATAAGACCGGACCTCTTAAGGTACCTGACATATCGGGTGCCCTAACGTCTCTCAGTCTGTGCTTACTCTCTGAAAGTGATAGGTGATACTTAAACTTTTATAACTAGGAACAAAATCGGAAAAGGGATATCTGCATAAAGAAAACTTTTTACGTATTAAGGTTCTCTAAATAAGATTTGGTTTTTCAGATAAAGAAGGTGTTACTGTTCCTAGGATTGGATCCTGTGTTCACTACAATGTCTCCGTCTATTCACCCAGACTGAGTAAATATCCACTACTCACTATTCTCTCTCATCTTCTATGAAGGGTCCCTGGACGTAGTTCACTATTCCTTGTATCACTACAGTAATTGGTTTTATGTCTTCGTTCTCTTCGAAGTTTTATGTTGTACACAGAGATAAAGATAAAACGTTTATTCTAGTAGACATGCTAAAAAGACCTAAGGTGTATATATGCAATTATATGTTATAAACACAAAGAGAAAGACTATATAAAATGAGACATACTGTCAGAGATCCAGGTAGGTGTAGAGATGTTTACTGGGTTATAGTAAGCAAAAATACCGACTCATTATAAGGTAACCTATATATATGTTGTAGAAGAAATAAGTAAGGAGACAACTACCTGTAAATCCAATGAAGGTATAAGACTGATAACATTTACGACGACGTTAATTATGACCCCACGTACACAGAAAAACTTTATACCAAAAGAGCCCCATATACAGGTCATCACTCTAACGATTTTGTATACCTGTGGGTCGTCCATTTTATCTCCATCCTACTTAACCCTCAAACCCTAACTATGCATATTTGATAACTATAATAGATATTTTATCTGTTGATGACTCTTGGATGTCATATCGAGTCTGCAGAAGGGACTACCAAGGTGATCATTTCTTAGACGGACGTTACGTCCTCTGACTCTAGTTTAACGGTTGTAGGCGACCTAGTAACTTTTTCGTTCTCTCAAGGTCTTTTTGTAGATAAAGACGAAACAACTGATACGGTTTCGGAAACTGACACACCTAGTGTTATTCGACACCTTTTAAGACTTTCTCTACCCTTATGGTCTGGTGGATTGGACGGAGAACTCTTTAGACATACGTCCAGTCCTACGTTGTCAATCTTGACCTGTACCTTGTTGTCTGACCAAGGTTTATCCTTTTCCTCATGCCGGTCCTAGATATGACAGTGGGACGAATAAATTGAAGATTCGTCTCATGTAGTACTCTTTGCGGCCTGACCTTCTTTGTGTTCGACCTTAGTTCTAACGGCCCTCTTTATAGTTCTTGGAGTCTATACGTCTTACTGTGGTGGGAATACCGTCTTTCACTTCTCCTTGATTTTTCGGAGAACTACTTTCATTTTCTCCTCTCACTTTTTCGACCGAATTTCGAGTTGTAAGTCTTTTGCTTCTAGTACCGTAAACCAGGGTAGTGAAGTACCTTTTATCTACCCCTTTGTCACCTTTATCACAGTCTGAAATAAAAAAACACGAGGTTTTAGTGACGTCTACCACTAACGTCGGTACTTTAATTTTCTGCGGATGAGGAACCTTCTTTTTAATACTGGTTGGATCTATCATATAAGTTTTCGTCTCTGTAATGAAACGGCTGATTCCAGGCAGATCAGTTCCGATACCAAAAAGGTCATCAGTACATACCTACACTCTCAACCTGACACTTCTTCCGACTCGTGGTTTCTTAACTACGAAAACTTGACACCACAACCTCTTCTTAGAACTCTCAGGGAACCTGACGCTCTTCTAGGTTGGTCAGGTAAAACTTCCTCTAGTTGGGACCCTAAAGAAACCTTCCTTACTACGATTTCGACTTCGAGGTCATGAAACCGGTGGAGTACGTTTCTCAACTGAGTAACCTCTTCTGAAACTACGACCCTCCCTAACCCCCGTCCTCCTCTTCCCCTACTGTCTCCTACTCTACCGACCTACCGTAGTGACTAAGCTACCTGTGTTGAGACTCACTTGAGACCCTCAACCACTACCTGTCCCTCCGGACCGCACGACGCTAAGTACCCCAGCGTTTCTCAGCCTGTACTGACTCGCTGACTTGACTTGACTTGACCCCAAGTTAGGAACCCAACCTTTCTAGGGGACCTCTTCCCTTTCCGATGGGTGAGGTCATAAGACCGGACCTCTTAAGGTACCTGACATATCAGTCAGGTACGCCAACCTTTCTCAACCTGTACTGACTCGTTGAAAGTGAAAGTAACTCTCAGATGTCATATTGAGTCTCTTGAGATGAGTCACGAGACATCACTGGATTTACCCTCCCTTTAGGTCTCTTCTCCCCTATATACATATATATATCGACTAAGTGAAACAACATGTCATCTTTGATTATGTTGTAACATTTCGTTACTATGAGGTTATTTTTAATTAAAATTTTTTAATTTTTTGATTCCCTTTGGTCTCTGTTTTTATTTTTTCTTTTACGTGTAACAAACTCCGTATAGTTTAACTTTCACGAAAATTAATGATAGTAAGTTCCCCTACAACTTGTCTATTAAACTTTATACCCGATCTCGAGTCTCCCTCTTACTCAATCGGTGTTTCTAAACTTCTAGTAGTTACATAATCACTGTTACTATAGATACCGTAGTTATGGGTGACTCCATTCTTAGGAAACGTAAACTACCGTACACCACTAAAAGATTCGTGTAAATTTTATATTATAGGTAGATTCCATCCACCAAGTTTTCGTCAATAAGGGTAAAATTTCTACTCATGTCATTCTTGTTTGTCCAATTATGAACGGGTGTAGGTGTACAGGTGAGGTCTTGAGTCGACGTCACCTAGGTTAAGGTCACCAGAAGATATCAAAGTACAACTGAGTATTACTTTGGTAACAGATATTTCAGTACCCCTTCCGGAACCCCGATTTATGACACGAGAGGTTGAATCCATTTGGATTAGTGAGTCCTCGTCTAAAGTTTAAGAGGTAACGTATTTGAGTATTGGTGAATTTGTGTGTGTGTAAATGTACGCGAAGTAAGACTCTCATGACATCCATGAAGGAGGGGTCCTTCATGACATGGAAGGAGGGTGTCAACCGTAGACGGACGAAGCGTAACATGAAAATCTTCAGAGGGTGGAGGACAGTCCCTTTTTTTGAGGTCAATTGGTTCACAATACCGAGGCTGCCATTTCTTAGACGGACGTTGCGTCCTCTGGGCTTAAACTAGGGAGCCAGTCCTTCTAAGGGACCTCCTCCCTTATCGATGGGTGAGGTCATAAGAACGGACCTCTTAAGGTACCTGTCTCCTCGGACGTCCGATGTCAGGTATACCAGTGTCTTAGTCTGTGTTGACTGTTAACTGTGAAAGAAAAAGTGGTATACAACGGGAGCTGAACGAGAGGTCACCGTTCTTCTTAGTCAACGGGACACGGCACATGGACTTAAGTATTTGTACGCCTCTCATGTCTGGTAGACTCATCTAAAAGTCTAGGGTGCATGGTAGGAGATAGGTGCCTCCCGACTGCCCCTCGAAGAAGAAGAACAACAACAAATCATCGGCTCAACACAGGTTGAGTAACACTGGGGTACCTGACATCGGGTGGTCCGACGAGACGGGTACCCTAAAGGGTCCGTCCTTATGACCTCACCCGAGGGTAAAGGAGGAGGTCTCCTAGAAGGGCTGGGTCCCTGACTCGGAAGTAGAGGACGTAACGTCCGTCTAAGAAATGGTGACTCAGTAGACCCTTCGGGACCGTCGCTCGAGTCCACGTGTCTTCTCGCTACAGTCACTGACTTAGCAACCCCACATTCCAAGTTCACTGAGTCTAGTCTTATAAGAGGTTGGATTTAATATAAAGTGCTCTTTGGTTAATGTTGAGAATTCCTTTACCAATAAATAAAAGGTCTCCCTTTCCCAAAACTTATAAACTCCACTTTACCATAACTTACTTACCCTACTTATCCTAAAGTCTTCCTTAAAAATAGTCTTAACCGGACAGAGTTTCGTTTGTCGTTCTTGATAAACACCTTATCCCTCTCCGTCACTTCGTCGAGTCTCCTCCTTCGTCTTCGGCCTGATGGGGTGGGACTTTGGGTGATCAGAATCTTCGTCACACGCGAGTTGGTACTTCTTGACGTAGATGAAAGTTTTCACGTTTCACTTGTAAAAAGTTCATTTCGGTGTTACCACCGATCACTTGTCGTCATTTTACTAGCTCTTTAGCTTTCTACATTTCGTCAAAGTCGTTGACTTTATTTCGAGGCCTGTACTGTGACGACAGTGTAGTGTTCATTTACAGTCTGCGAAATATAAAAATATATGTCACGGTAATTTAAATTGTCCCTGAAAGGTACGTGTTTCCGGGACCTCAAACCCATGTACTTTGTTACTAAACTTAACGATTATGGTTTTTACCTAGTCTTCCCGGAGATGTCGGAACCTTTCCATCAAACCCTGTACTCGGTAAAAAGAACTATCCCCACTTCACTCACGATAAACCGATAACCAAATAATCCTATCAGAGTCAATCTGTAGGAAATAAAATTTTAAAAATAAATAAAAACCGACACGACCCACCAGTAACGCCGTTCGTCCGAAAGAGATAAACACAGACCGTCCCGATGAGAATATCTCCTCGTGGTCAAGATTCCGAACGCTCGAATTGACGGGGTGTCGTACACCCCAGAAGTGCCTGGTCCTTATCTTCAATACAGGGGACGTGACCGTCCACCTAAGAGTTGGTGACCTAGTGGTCCCTTCTGGGACCTGAGGGAAAAAATAATGATATAGGGAAATTACATCTGTGACTGTTTTGTCAAGTAAATCTACCTTCTACTTACCCCTTTTACTTTAGTTTCTATCCGCCACTGTTTTTTTATTTTATGAAAAACCCTTTGTAACTTCCTCTCAGTCTTTTCCCTAAATCCATTCCTTGTATTCCCGAAGGGACCAAGGACGTTACGTCCTTTACGACCAAGGCAGGGACCCACTCCTTTTAGGGGATCTCTTTCTTTACCGTTGGATGAGGTCATAAGAACGGACCTCTTCGGGTGCCTGTCTCCTCGGACTGTCCGATGTCAGGAACTCCGACGTTTCTCAGTCTACGTTGACTCGTTAATTTGTGTGTGTGTGTGTGTGTGTGTGTGTTCCTTGTAATTCTTTACCTGTTAGAAAACACCACTAAACCATTTAAAATAAGAACCAATCTATATACTACCATAATTTATTCTCGATAGAGAAAGTTTTATGTTTTTCTTTATTTATATTCGTATAAGATTATCACAGTAATCCTTATCTGAAAAATTACGGAAACGATATCAAACATAAAAGGTTTATTCCTACAAACAAAGATACTACCCTTTTTTTACTGGATTAAATTTATATGTACTAATGAAAGATTCATTTTAGAATTTCTAGTTAGTAGTAGTCGAAAAATATTATTACCTTGTCGGGTCTCGAAATCGGAGGTGTTGGAGGCGTAACGTCTTTTCTCGACTTATACTCAACCTTCTAGATGAAGGTTACGTAAATTGGTCAATATCACAAACCCATTTAGTGAAACTCAGAGATTCGAGGTCAAAGGATTGTCCATTTTAGTCCTGTCGTCACCATTGGGTGAGTGAAGTATCTCTGTTTTCCTTGTCTCCTATTAGACACAAAAGTTGATATCGTGGTAGATGTTTCACAATCAACACCACATTTGTTATGATTTTATGTGTAATCGAGGTAGAGTTTCTCAGTCAAATATGTTTAGAAATAGAACAAAAGAAAAAATATCACGTAATATTACATAAGAACACATTTTATTTTTACACTTTCATGTTTATATATATATCTTCCTTGATTCTTAGTTGGTATTTATGACAGTAGGTCTTTTTTTTTTTGATGACAAGTACATAAGAAATGGAAAAATATAACTAATATATACTTACAACACAATCAGTGTTTGAACCATCTTTTAACTTAAGTTTATTTCTACTAAGTTTGTTTCTCTGAAGTACTTCCCTGACGAAAGTCTTCACACCGGTCCCTTCCACTCCGTGTGGTTTGTGTCGTTTTTTACCGTTCGACAACGTAGGCTCATCGGTTTCCGGTTTCCTTCTCTTATGTCGATGAGCCGTCCTCAACATCAGTCTCTCAGTGTCTAAACTACGGTTTCCTCTTTCTTTAGTTTGTAGTCTCGTGAAAGAAGAGGTTGGCAGGTCAGAATTCGGGTATGGAAGATGACCATCGTTGGTTAACCTTCCGGTGACTACTTCTTCGTGGGTTTTATGTCAAATGTCTTCAGTCGGTTGGGAAGTCCCGTGTGTCGTTCCGTCTGTGCTCCCACCTTTTGGTTAGACTGTCCTCCGTCCTTTAATCCCTGGTCGATCACACGTGTGTTTTTATCCTTTATTTCATACGTCTATGGAAACGTTTAATGTGAAAACCAATTGTAACGTAGTCACTGGTAAAAACATACCATAATATTCATAAGGACACCGTCTTAAAAAATACTGAACATCGTAAAACAGTTGTCTTATACAGTATTAAATAAACTTCATATATTTAATAAAAAAAAGAGGAGGTTTATAATAGTACATAGTTTTAAAAATATAAATAGGGTATTAATATAATATTTAAGGATCTCAATGATCTAATATTCCAGACTTGTGTAAAATTTCAAGAATCATGTATATGGTTTAAGAGGAGGTATTTTATGTGTTCTCACGGGTAAAGTCATATTTAAGTGGTTATCGTCCACAAAAATATATAAATTAAAACGGTATAGTTAGTCACTTTTTTTGACTAGAATAAAATATTAAAATTAAATAAAATAATGATCATTATAACTTGTACAAAAGTTAAAGTGATAAAGAAGGGATCTCTTAACTAAGGATAGAAAAGGACTCAGAAGAAAATTTGTTCTTTAGTAAACTTTATTTTGTAAAAGCACAATTACATAAGAGATCTACAAAATGCATATTTACAGAACGACGGTGTATAATAAAAGATGGTAATACCAAAATAAATTTACAAGTTTTGTATCGACACGACACGAATCAGTATAGACGGAGAAACACTGGGGTTCCCGATATTAGATGGTCCGAAGAGACAGGTACCTTAAAAAATCCGTTCTTATGACCTCACCCAACGGTAAAGGAAGAGGTTCTCTAGAAGGACTGGGTCCCTGGTTTGGGTGTAGAGAACACAGAGGACGTAACCGTCCGTCTAAGAAATAGTGATCGTGTTGGACCCTTCAGGTGTATAAATATCCACTTAAGGTTAAAAATTTTTAGAATCTTTGAAGTTTAAGGTATAATAAAACATTAGTAACTTAGTATTAAAACGATAATATTAGGTGGTGACTGAAGACTTTACTCAATGAAATGTAAATCCTTCCATCTTTATATCCTACTACCTTTCCACTGAACGACTTTGGTATATTTAATATGAAAATTTATTACAGAAGATGTCCATTCGGTTCTTTCTTTGATTCTAGGATACCGTGCAACCTTTTTGTACCGGTGTCATAAAACGTTGATGAGGATAGTTTTACGTCTTATATAAGGGGTGGGAATTGATACCCGACCGAACACGGGACGAAACTGGTTATTTATCTTACACTGTCCTCACTGTAATACCTCTAAGATCTCGAATTCGAAGTCCTCTGAAGTGTCGAAGACGAAAACGGAGAACTTTGTCCTGGGACTGGTCGGTACTTTCCTTCGACCAAATCGAATCGTTTTCGATTCTCCGGTGTACCTCTTCTTGACCCGTGAAAACAGACGTTGGTCGTGGTTATCGGTCCGTACACTCATACCGGTATCACCCAGAAGGTCCGGTCGGACGAGACGTTAACTTACGTTTGAACACTTGACCGAGTCCGTTTTGTTCGTGATCTTTACATGGTGGTCAGTTGTCTTATTAACCTTTTTTTTTTTTTTCAGTAACAAAGTCGGTGAGTTAAAACCTCCCCTGACAAAGAGTCGTCAGTGATTGTCTATGTCTAGAGGATTCTCCTGCAGACTCGGTGACGTTATATCTGTCACCTTAAGGTCGAAATAGGACGTTATATCTGTGACCTTTGTCAACTCGCACTTTTAAAAGAGGGACCTCATTTACTTCTTTGACTTACACTTTCTTAATACATCTTCGTTTATTTTCAGTTCTACACAATCAAACCCTTTCCTTCCTCACTAATTATTTAAATTAATATACACGTTTGGTGTGGTGTCGACTTCTCATTTGGGTGGAGGTCCCACACACATTCGAAGACCCCCAGAGAGACGGGTCTGGTGTGACGGTCACGTGAGTTGAGATCCGTTGGTTCCACGGAGTCTTGAGTCTGTGTCGGTGAAACCTCTGTTTCGGTTTACTAAGTACCAAAAGGGGTCGTGGCAGTTTAAGGTCTCACCTTCGGACTTCTTAAACTCTTAAGATTTAGGTTAGACGGAACGTTCAATACTACTTCCACATGAATGGTTCTATTCTTTTGTAAACTTCAAACAAGTAAATTAAATTTAGATTTTTCAAAGTTGAATACAAAAGGTCTGGAAGTAACATGGGAAGAGGTCCTCGGGTGTTTACAATCTTCATCAGGGATTGGAATTTAGTCCCGGGTGACTGGGGATTCTGAGATATTCTTATAATAAAGTACAAGTTCACTATTGAAGGTAGTAAACTTAAAGTCGACTTGTTCATGAGAGGATCTCGAACGATACACGACTTCTAAGACTTTCCATCATGAACTATTAATGACTTTATTGAGAAACCAACTTTCATTTATGGAGGTATAAAATTTAAAACCTTTTGACACTCAATCAAAACGTTATCAAATATATTGAAATTCTTTAAAACACAATATTAGACTAAAGATTAGGAAAAATTTCTCCTTAGACTTTACATCTACCTTAATATCGATAAGAAATATCAAAAGATAATAACACACACAAAAAGAACATACAAAAAATTGTTACGTAAATGTAACGAGACATTATTTTATTTTTCCAATTTTTTTTTTGTGAGTTTGTTATATGTTTTGATCCTTTCATAAGATACCAATTAAGGGACTCGGTTCTTTCATAGTTGTACCTATCGTTCTTTCCTTCCTGAGTTCTCTATAAACCCTTCTTTCAGTCTGTACAGTACCTCTATCTCATCTTCCACTCTCAACCTTTCATCTCCTCCGTAGTTCCCGTCGACTATTCTTTTGTCTCACCAAGTAAATCTGTCCCGTTTGTCACTCTGCCTTTCACTAACTCTTTTCTTTTTGTTATTAATTTAGGCGTTTACGACGGACACGTCTTGTCTACTCCACCCTCTCTTATGGTTGTGTCATATGAGGAACGTTAATAAATTTCGGTACTAGTAGGAGCAAAACTTTATTAACGGGGTAAACGAGTGAAAATCGTTCAGATAAACCTAGACTTCGGGAAAGAACGAAAATAAACCGGACTGTAATCTAAAACGATCACTTTAGAGGAGGGGTACGTTGTGACGTCCGTCCGAGACTCCTCGACTGAGGATCTTGGGGACTACCTTTGTGGTGTCCCCTACTTTTGGCCCAAGTTCAGACCGGTCGACGTCACGGAGGACAATTACCCATCTTTACGTTATAAGTAATTTTTCTTAAGTCTGAAGTTAGCAAGATTACTAGTACTTTGAAGAAAGTAGTTACGTATTATCTTGTTTTTGTAACTAAAAGTAATCCTTACTGAAAGTTGTAAAAAAAATGAAGAATATATTTTTTATATAGACAAGCTTCAGAATATTCCAGGTTCCATAAAGACTAGACGAATCTTTGTCATCCATTCAAAAATACCTCAACAAGAGAAGAGGTGACATCAGTCAAACCTTATAAGGTCATCGACCACTTTAATCAGTGGATTTTAATGAAAGGTAATTCTTCGGGGAGTGAAGAGAGGGAGACTAGTAATTTCATAATGAAAACTTTTCCTGTAAACCAAACTGATCCTGTAACGTATTAAAGAAAAAAAGAAGATATCTGCTTTACTTGTCCTCTGTCAGTAGTTACGTTAATGATGTGACGGGTATACATCGGTGGGTTTGAATCTTTTACTGATGAATTGTAAAGGATTCACAGTTGTTTTCTCACTTTTCGAAGTAGTCTAATTCTGGAACGGGTAGCCGTGGACGTAAAAGTCCTACAGTTTACACACAGGTACTGGTGAAATCTGAGATTTTTGGAGGGAACACGACAATTTTACCTAAGAACAATTTGAACTTTCGGTTAGATAAATGTGTGAATTTTCCCATCTTGTCTTCCCGGACATCTTTAGTGTGTTAGACTGAACCAGTTAATCTCTCGGTGTAAGAGGGCCGGCACCACTAACTAGGTTCCTAACCGCGTACTGGGTTTAGTCACTCTGTGGACTCCTGACTTTGACTCTGACACCCGACCCTGAGTACGCACGACAGGAGAAGTCAAATGTTTTCAAGACTCGTATCACTCACTCAGTACAAACTATCATACATGATTTCAAAATATATGGCTTACTTCCTTACTTCTTTAACTCGGGACGTCTCTACCGTCTAAAAAGGGTTGCAGTGTCATTCTACTACTTGACTATCTTGAGAAAATTTCCCTAAAAAAAAAATTCATTTTTGTCCTGAAGACATCACCGTATCGTCCATTCTTAGGTGGACGGTTACGTTCCCTGTGCCCAAGCTAAGGATCAGACCCTTCTAAGGTGTACGGAGCCTCGTTGATTCAACCACTCGGTGTTGATGACTTCGGACACGTGGACGTCGGACACGGGGGATTACTCTCTTCGGGCACGTGGCGTTGGTCTCTCATCGGGGAGGAGGGACGTTGGTCTCTTTCGGGACCACTTTTTCGTTGTCTCCGGACGACGACGACGATTCAGCGAAGTCAACACAGACTGAGACACGTTGGGGTATTTGCCGGAGGGTGGTCCGAGGGGGCAGGGACCCTAAGAGATCCGTTCTTGTGACCTCACCCCACGGTAAAGGAAGAGGTTCCGTAATTTCACTTTTCAGTTTCCCTTCAGTGAGTCAGTACATGCTGAGAAGTGCTGGGGTACCTGACGTCTGATGGTCCGAGGAGGTAGGTACCCTAAAAGGTCCGTTCCCATGACCTCACCCCACGGTAACGGAAGAGGTTTGCTTCTGGATCCCGTCGGTTTTTATTTATTTATTAAATTTAAAAAAATTTTTCACTGAGGTCGTACTTTTAGTAGACAACTAAATATACCAATTTTAGGTCGTCTCCTCCAAACGTCCTTTTTGACCTATGTTCTCGAGTTTTCTACGACAGTTCGTAACCGAAGAGAAATAGAGAGTTGAAACGGAAAGGTCTAGTAACCCTTAATCGAAGTCGGAGGTGTTACATTAGGGACTTTTAGATCCGGTCGAAGAAGAAGTAACGGACTTCGAGGTCTTCCTTTTTTCTTTTTCATACACAGAAAGGGTGTTCAGGATCTTGTTCGGAGTGACCTAGAGTGACTGTGACCACCCAGTACACTGGTCAGAAGGTAGTTAGGGAGACCGGTCTTCTGATCTACAAGACTAACCGGACCAGACACAGTGTACAAGAGGGACTAGGTCACCCTCAGTCGAGGTAGGCTTTATGTGCCTCACTCTCACCCTAGTCTCACCAAGAAGTTCTCCTTTCGTAGTAAGACGATGGTCTTTTACGACCCACCAAAGGGTCCACCGTGATCGTCACTTCTTGGACGGATGGTTTCGTCCTCTACTTTCTCTACGTCCAAACTAGAGACCCAGTCCTTCTAGGGGACCTCCTCCTTTACCGATGGGTGAGGTCATGAGAACGGACCTCTTAGGGTACCTGTCTCCTCGGACCACCCGATGTCAGGTGTCCCCATTTCAGTCTGTGCTGACTCGCTGATTGTGTGTTTTTAGTGTCTTCGGGTGTCGTTCTTCGGAGACCCAGTGGGCCGGGGACTGAAGTCCTTTCCTCGATAAAGGTGGTGAAGAGGAATAGAACACTGATTTTTAGAGACTTATTCGAAACTCTTTCTCTTCTGTCGTTTAGTCGTTAGTCTCCTACCACATCCCTCGGAGCCATCTGATTAAGGATTTTGGTGTCTCGAGAGATTGATCGAACGAATAAGGAGTCCCGGTGACTCGTCACCCTGTCTCTTTCTTTCCCGAGTGGAAGAACGTGGGTGAAGGATCAGAACAAACCCGACCACAGAGAAGGGGACTTAACGACAAGGTGAGTCACACTCCCACGTTCAAACTGTAGACACCCAGATACTCTAAATCTTTCTTCTGCCAAGGGGGATATGGGTTCCATTTTGGAAGGACATAAGACATAAGACACAAAGTGACCGTATACTTAATTATTCATTTTCGTCTCTCCACTTTGTAGTTAATTCTCGTTTGTCCCCTGGGTTTCCTTCACGACTCCTTTCATACCATCGTCACTGTCTACCCCGTTACCGGTCATCGTTCGAAAGGTCAAAACAGTCAAAACGGCTCCCGGTCAGTCTGGGAGACGGTCGGGTCGGGACACCTATGAACCCTCAAAATATAAGGTGTCCTGTAGAAGAAGTTGGAGACGGAGACTAAGGCACACGTGTGTGTCCTAGTAGACGATTGGACGAAGAATTCCGAACCTAATCGGTATCTCCTCTGACTCGAGAGAGAGAAGGAAGAACCAAAGTCGTAAGGCCCTCTTCCTTGGTCAGTCGGGTCGGACATGCCAAACAGGATGTATCTGGTAGGTAACATCGGTCTCTCACTCTTGTACCCCTTTAACCAACGAGAGTACCACTGTCGCACTTAGATCCTTCTTCTGAAGTTTGTTGACCTTACTCTCTTCTCGTCGATCATCTCTTCCACAGGTCCAGTCCCGTTAAGGTGACGGAGACCGACCACGAGGACACCGAGGACGGTCGTCTTTTGAGATCTAGAATCCAGTCCTGTTCGATGCGTCGTTCGGTTATTAAGCCCCAGGAAAGTAAATGAATGGTACACGACACGAATCAGTGAGTCAACACAGGACGAGAAACTCTAGACAACCTGACATCAGGCGTTACGGGGAGACAGGTACCTCTAAGAGGTCCGTCCTTATGAAGTCTCCTAGAAGGGTTGGGTCCCTAACTTAGGTCCAGAGGACGTAACATTCACCTAAGAAATGGTAGACTCGGTAGTCCCTTCGGGAATAAATGGATTTGCCTTTATTTATAAAACATAATTATACTTAGTATGAGAAGGAAAAATACAAGGTTTATTCTTTAAATAACCCGAAGGGTCCACCGCGATCACCATTTCTTGGGTGGACGGTTACGTCCTCTACAACTCTCTACGTCCAAGCTAGAGACCCAACCCTGCTAGGGGATCTCCTCCCGTACCGTTGGGTGAGGTGATAAGAACGGACCTTTTATGGTACTTGTCTCCTCGGACCGTCCGATGTTAGGTACCCCAGGGTTTCTCAGTCTGTTCTGACCTCGTTGAATCGTGAATTCATTGAATAACGTACTAAAAATTGAGGGAATTAAAAAGACAGTCCCTTTTGAGTGTCATAATCTGTATGTAAGAATGATTCATACATATATATGGAGAGACATATACATGTGTATTACGTTCGTATTCTAAAAATTTGAAGTAAAGGTCCAAATTGCAAGAAAGAGTGAAAGTCTTCTGAACAGAAAGTGAAGAAACATCGAGTGTCAGAGGTCAAATGAAAACGTTAAAAAGAATGGGTCTACTGAAGGATCCTCTATATAATTTCAAGAATTGTAAATCTACTATTTTATTTTACTTTTTATTTATCTTTTGTACTAACTGTATCACTTCATTTTTAATTATTGTGTGTAAGTCTACATATTTCTGTGACTCGAAGTCGTAAAGGGTCAATAGAAGGAATGTCCGGGAATTGAATAACCTACCATCTCCTCTTTGTTTTAGTTAAAACAGATAATTTAAACTGGGTTAGACTATTTGTCAGAGAAATGTACTAGGATTGAACCCGTCTATTTTAAGGAAGGGGAACGTATAAAGGAAGGGCGTTAACGAAGAGAGGTTCTACCGGTGACTAGCAACTCCCCTACCCCTTCCTCCCGAGTGCGTCGGAGGATCTCCGTCCCTCTCCTTCATGGTAAAAGGGTGTGTATTTGGGAACACAAGAGACTACGTCACCTACTGACCCTGTCACCAGGAACCGTCGGACCATTGTTTAGTGAGACGTCCGTAGTTTACTATTTTAGACACCCCCAAGAGACTGAAACTAGTCATAGGACACTAGTGAGGACGATTTGACCGGGTAGGAACCGTAAACGACCACAGCACATTGGGGACTCTAGAGTGACATCGAGAGAAGACTAGCGTTCGTCTTACCAGAAGAGTGGTCATCAGTTGCCAATCCGAGTGAAATGTGAGATACTGTAGGGAGGACCAAGTGAGGGGTTGTTTCCGGTCGTAGGATGTAGGGGCATCTTACACACTCTTACAGAACTATGGAAGGTATGACGTCTCTACCTCTGGAGGGAAACGTATTTGTGACAAGTGGTTCCTAAAATAAGACTCTACCGGTGGTGTCCAACCGTACCCTCCTCAATGACACTGTCGACCAGAGAAGAGTCTGGGACACTACCTTTTCATTCAGTTTTTCATGGAGTTGAAAATCTAGAGTGGATTGAGTGGATTATGTAGTCACAGTCTAAATAAAAAAAATCAAAAAGAAAATAACTCTATATCAACTAAATGTCACAACACAATGAATGACTACATGTCGTTTCACTACAA
This sequence comes from Capra ibex, assembly GCA_006410555.1. Lineage (NCBI taxonomy): Eukaryota > Metazoa > Chordata > Mammalia > Artiodactyla > Bovidae > Capra > Capra ibex. The sequence goes on along the minus strand of SJYO01049755.1, from coordinate 25,091,953 downwards.
AAAATAAATATAAATATATATCGAAGGGACCACCTAGTCACCATTTCTTAGGTGGACGTCACGTCCTCAGTGTCTTCTACACCCAAGTCAGAGACCCAACCCTTCTAGGGAACCTCCTCCCGTACCGTTGGGTAAGGTCATAAGAACTGACGTCTTAGGGTACCTGTCTCCTCAAACCGTCCGATGTCAGGTGTCTCCACGTTTTCTCGACCTATACTGACTTCACCGAATCGTATATATATGTGAAGAAAAAATTTATAAGAAAAGGTAATACCGAATAGTATCTTATAACCTATGTCAAGAGACACGATATGTCATCCTGGAATAACAAATAGGTAAGAGATATATTTTCGAACCCGAAGGGTCAGTCAAGTCAAGTCAGCGAGTCAGCACAGGTTGACAAACACTGGGGTACTTAGTGTCGTGTGGTCCGGAGGGACAGGTAGTGGTTGAGGGCCTCAAATGGGTTTGGGTACAGGTAACTCAATCACTACGGTAAGGTCGGTAGAGTAGGAGACAACAGGGGAAGAGGAGGACGGGGGTTAGGGAGGGTCGTAGTGTCAGAAAAGGTTACTCAGTTGAGAAGTGTACTCCACCGGTTTCATGACTTCAAAGTCGAAATCGTAGTAAGGAAGGTTTCTTGTGGGTCCTGACTAGAGGAAATCCTACCTGACCAACCTAGAGGAACGTTAGGTTCCCTGAGAGTTCTCAGAAGAGGTTATGGTGTCAAGTTTTCGTAGTTAGGAAGCCACGAGTCGGAAGAAGTGTCAGGTTGAGAGTGTAGGTATGTACTGGTGTCCTTTTTGGTATCGGAACTGATCTGTCTTGAAACAACCGTTTCATTAACGAGACGAAAAGTTATACGATAGATCCAACCAGTATTGAAAGGAAGGTTCCTCATTCGCAGAAAATTAAAGTACCGACGTTAGTGGTAGACGTCACTAAAACCTCGGGGTTTTTTATTTCAGACTGTGACAAAGGTTACAAAGGGGTAGATAAAGGGTACTTCACTACCCTGGTCTACGGTACTAGAAGTAAAAGACTTACAACTCGAAATTCGGTTGAAAAAGTGAGAGGAGAAAGTGAAAGTAGTTCTCCGAAAAATCAAAAGAAGTGAAAGACGGTATTCCCATCACAGTAGGTCCGATCACCATTTCTTGGGTAGCCGGTTACGTCCTCTGTATTCTCTGTGTCCAAGTTAGGGACCCGCATAAGAATGGACCTCTTAGGGTACCTATGTCTTCGGACCACCCGATGTCAGGCATCCAAACGTTTCTCATCCTGTGTTGACTTGGCTGAATTGTGTGCGTGTGTATATTTTCGAATGTAGACGATTGGAGTCGGAGGGGAAGGCAGGGAGGGGGTCGAGGAGGTCCAACTCTGACCGTTAGTGGTCGGAGTAGAGATACAGGCACTAAGACACAGGGATATTATCTATCCCAGTAAACACAGTATCAATCTAAGGAGTACATTCACTGTAGGATACCCTAAACAGAATTTTATTCATTAGAGAATTAGAGATCGACGTAGGTACAACGACGTTTAACCGTAAGAAAGTAAGAAGGACTTATCATAAGGTGACATATGTACATGGTGAAGAAGAAGTAAGTAAGTAGACAGTTACCTGTAATCCAAAAAAGGAACAGAACCACTAACACAAGTATCACGACGACACTTGTATCCTCACGTACATGGAAAAAATCACTATCTAAACAGACCCATATACGGGTCCTCACCCTAACGACCTAGTAAACCATTAAGATCAAAAGACTCTCTGGAGGAATGACAAAAGGTGTCACAAACACAGACGATCTAAAAATTACGTCTTACTCTTTCAGTCCTGTTTATGCAGAATGAAAGTAAGAGAAGAGGAAAACTACTAGTTGACCCTCTACTTTCTTAATTCCAAAGATGTAAGAGAAGAAAAGTTTAGTCTTGAGGGAGACGTGAGGGAGGAAGAATAAGTGTTTGATCTTAAAAGGTACGGTAAAAGAGACTCAGACATGGTAGTCTACCGATGGACCCTTATTCTATACACTCTCGTTCCTTATCTTTTTGTGTGATAAATTATACAAGTTCCATAATAGGGTAAATGTGTATACACAAACGAGAGTTCAACGGGAAAAGAAAAGTACACTGCAACAACGGAGGAAACCCTCCTCGATCGGACGAAATATAAAATGGACAAAACATTCTTCAGTGGACACCTTAGGACCTATTTTCTCCGTAAAGATAAACTAAGGACACCCCAAAAGTATAGGAAAATATTACCTGTGGTTTCTTTTCAGGAGACCGACTGGAAGAGAATGAGGTCGAGAAGGAGTGAGTATTGAAGAGACTATTTTTCTCTCGAAATCGTTAACGATTTCTTCTTTACTCTGTCAGAGGGATGTCATTAATTTACTTGACTCTTTTCCGTCGTAAACCCTTTCTACGAAAGGTTTCCACTCGTAGGTAGGTTTCGTAAAGACGGTTCTTATTTATAAATACGTGAGCACATAACTACCCTGTGAGATCGGGGACTAATAGTAGACCGGCCACAACCAGAGATTTATGCAGGGGTCTCGAGTGCAACAACCCGCACTTCACTAATTCGCAATACAGTCGTCGTCGACAACGGACCTCTGGAGATTACCACGATGTGCCCGTTCCAGAGCGTGACCCTTTCACCTCCCCTAGACAAAATTCACTCCAGAAGTTAGTCCTTTTCTAATAAAGACGGTTTCCTCGAAATTTAGGGGAGATTGTGGTGGTGATACCTGGTTTTCGTATCCAATTCAGGTCCTTCTCTAGTCTCCGTAGATTCTCTGAGACAGGACTTCATTCTCTCTCCTCCTGTCGAGGCGAGTCGGTGGGGGTCCCAGTTTGACCTGAGACTTCAGGCGTGCGGACGACGGAGAGGAGGGAGGTCAGAGGATCGAGACTGGAGTCCAAGTACCGGTGTAGACACACAGCAAGACGTGTCTCCGACGAGGAGACGACACAGGGAGGACGGCGGTCGAGAGACGGAACGTAGGTCACTTTAAGTGTAAGTCGGGATTCGGGTCGACAGACCCAGGTCACGAAGTCTCAGTTGTAGATGGACGGACTTGGGGTAGTAAATGGATGGACGAACCCAAAGGGGAATGGAGAAAGGGTCCGATACAGAGACGAAATTATTGAGGATAAAGAAAAAAAATTAATCAATAATAAAATAAAACAAAAACCGACACGACTCAGAAACAACGACGCGTACCGAAAGAGATCCACACCACCCGCTCCCGATGCGAGATCGACTCAACACGTCTGAAAAGTAACGTCACAGAAGAGAACAACGTCTCGTACCCGAGGTCCCACGTGTCCGAAGTCAGTAACCCCGTGTGCCCGAATCAACGGAGTGTCGTATACCTTATAAGGACCTGGTCTCTAGCTTGGACACAGGGGACGTAACCGTCCACCTAAGAATTGGTGACCTGGTACCCCCTTCAGGTTATTCTATGTGGATTTACCAAAGTTCTTGTACCCCTTCCCACACTTCCGTCTACCCCTGGTTCCGATCCTTCCTCCAATCAGGATCAGTTATTGTATTGTGGGGTGGTGTCATAAGTAAGGTGGAACACGTCTACAACTGCCAACGAGACGATATGACATTACATAGTCATAAGACATGGTTCTTGAAGTCAGAGTCGAATCACCATATTTACTCTTCACAGTTAAAGTTGATTGTTACGTCGGTAAGTCAGTTGCGTTACAGACGTCTAAGTTTGACAAATCCCTTTTCAATCAGTACGACAACCTATAAGTCAGAAGGTATTTACATTGAGACATATCTTCTTAACGTGTAGAATGAAATAACACGACGTAAAATTAATACTCTTCTCCTAGGTGTCACCCCACTCTGAAGACGGAAGTACTGACCCGACCACTTAAACCGACTCTCTCATTGGTAAGACGTCTGGGTACTAAGGTTGGAGTCGTGACGACCGTACTGAGAGTCTTTGAGCTGTTCATTTTAAAATCGGTAAACGACTATGAACGAAGATCTAGAGGCTGTTTCGACCATCGACTTGTGTGTGGGTCCAGAGACGGTTCCCAGAACCGTCACATCAGGTGTCGAACCTGTCGGGTCTAGACCCGAATATTTACTCTTTTTGAACACGACCAATAATGTTGGATTTCCTTCCAGTAACAGGTTCCCCGAAAAGTTATAAAACCATAATAAAAATTTCCCTTTATTACAATGAAAGTAGAAACGTTACCTTTTACGGATCCCATATAAAATACTTGACGACATCTCGACGAAGACTCTATTAGAAATACAATTTGTTCAAGTAAAGACATCCTGAGTAAACATCCCGTTTCTATTTCTCCGTCGTTGAACCAGACACTTAAAAGGCATGACACGGTGAATAGTCATTATTCCTTCGACTTTTCCGAATAGGCCGACCCAAACATGTGGAAAACGGTGACTGTGGTGTACTTATGTACGTACGAGTGTGTGAACACACAAACACACACACATACACACGTACGTGTGGGTATATGAAAGGGTTAGGTGCCTCATATATGTTTATCTACTACTCATCAAACTACTAAAGACCAAAACGATAAATCTGAAAATAGTGACTTTTTAGTTTGCTCAGTATCACTCTTGGTGACTTTTTTTCTGAAATTAGTACTTTTGGTACTAGACTACATTAACTGGTCTCTCGAGTAGTTAAAGACGACGAAGTAGATAACTAATTTTGTTATGATCGATAGAGAGATTTGTTTTCTAGTTCGAAAGACTCATTTCGTACCATTTATCGTCCTGGGGTCTTTGGAGATTGAGATTGAGAAATGTCAGGGTCTTTGGAGTTAACAGTGAGTCTTTCATCCCCTCCCTTCTTTTCGTTCGTACCTTTTTCTTTATACTCGCCCTTCGAGTAAACATTATATAGGTAAGGGGTTTACCTGAGGTTTGATTTTCTTGTTTTTTTTTCACTACTCTCCTTCTCATGGTCCCCTTTTATTTCGGACGATACTTGATGGACGACCAAATTGTCTCCTTTTCCTTACAAAGGGAAATTTTTTTTAAGCGAAGGGGTTGAAAACCACTGACCCTTTGTATGCACTATTTTAGACTTAACAATTTAAAAGAAGTTAGAAAAAAAAAGAAAAAAGAAGAAAAAAGGCAAAAAGAAAAAAAAGGAATGATTTTAAAAATAGTCAAAAATATATCTTGCCCTTCTCTGGTGTTATGGGCCGTGTGGGATCACTTCCAAGGTGGTTCCCTCTGTTTAACTTCTTCTGTTTGCTGGTTCTTTAGGCTCACTAGTTCAGTCGTGCTGTGGGGAGGGGGGGATGCTGCAAACAAATAGCACTGTCGTGTGCACACAGTATCTCAGCCCCGCTTGACCTGTCCTTTCTCACGGTGCACAAACCGCTCCGGCTCTACAATGCTCAGCTGGGAACCGTCTGGGGCCGGCCCTAGGCTGCGTGCACTTCCCCGGTCCAAGTTGCTCAGGTTTGGCCCTCAGGCAGCCCTCAGAGGCACAGATTCGGCTGGGACTGCGCTTTGTGCCCTTCCCAGGTCCGAGTAGCTCAGGAGTTTGGCGAGCGCAATCATCGCGGCTTGTCACCTTTTCTGCTGCTGCTGCTCAGCTTTCTGGGTGGACCGCTGGCGCACCCCGTGAGGCAGATGGTGACTGTCCAGCACCCCCAGAAGTCTTAGCAAAGGAGCCTGCTTGCAGTTATGTACGTAAAGTCTCTCCGGGTCTGCAATTGCCCCTTTCCAGTCCTTACGGCTCTGGCTGCCTGTCAGATGGTCTGCGGGGGATGGTCTGCAGCTGGCTTTTTCAGTTCCGTCCTTTGTTCTGTCTTCGGTCCTGGCGGTGTCTTATGTTCGAGCTTTTCGCGTGGTAGCTATCCCACAGTCTGGTTTGCTAGCCCAAGTTAGATCGTTCTGGTTGCGCGTGGGGCGTTCCTGCCCGATTCTTACAAAGCACTGCAGCCCGCGCCTCCCGCGCGTCCCTGCCCTGCCCCGACTTCCCAGTGGCGGATGCAGGCGTCTGTGCTGCTTTTCCGCTGGGGGAGTTACTGTTGGGCTTGTAATCTGTTGGTTTTAATTATTTATCTATTTTTCCTTCCTGTTATGTTGCCCTCTGTGTTTCCAAGGTTTGCCACAGACTCGGCAGGGAGAGTGTTTCCTGGTGTTTGGAAACCTCTCTTCGTCAAATTCCCTTCCCGGGACGGGCTTCCCTTCCCGGGACGGANTTGTCTCCTTTTTCGTCTTTTATATTTTTTCCTACCTGTTTTTGAAGACAATGGTCTGCTTTTCTGGTTGCCTGATGTCCTCTGCCAGCCTACAGAAGTTGTTTTGTGGAGTTTGCTCGGAGTTGAAATGTTCTTTTGAGGAATTTGTGAGGGAGAAAGTGGTCTTCCCGTCCTATTCCTCCGCCATCTTTCCCTCACTCCATTGTATATTCTTGCCACCTTTGTCAAAGATAAGGTGTCCATACGTGTGTGGATTTATCTCTGGGCTTTCTCTTTTGTTCCATTGATCTATATGTCTGTCTTTGTGCCAGTACCATACTGTCTTGATGACTGTGGCTTTGTAGTAGAGCCTGAAGTCAGGCAAGTTGATTCCTCCAGTTCCATTCTTCTTCCTCAAGATTGCTTTGGCTATTCGAGGTTTTTTGTATTTCCATACAAATCTTGAAATTATTTGTTCTAGTTCTGTGAAAAAT
>SJYO01049755.1:25037226-25085139 GCA_006410555.1 Capra ibex | reverse complement strand
CATCTATTAGTGTCCTCTTTGATTTCTTTCATCAGTGTTTTATAGGTTTCTATATATAGGTCTTTAGTTTCTTTAGGTAGATATATTCCTAAGGATTAGAGTTTTTATATGTTCGTTGAATACGTCGAGTTAAGGTCTTTTTATTTGCTGGGTTAGTTTTTTACCCGGTTTCTTGATTTATCTGTAAAGAGGTTTCTTCTGTATGCCTACCGATTGTTTGTGTACTTTTCTACGAGTTGTAGTGAGTAATAATCTCTTTACGTTTAGTTTTGGTGTTACTCCATGGTGAAGTGTGGTCAGTCTTACCGACGCTAGGTTTTTAGACGTTCGTTATTTACGACCTCTCCCACACCTCTTTTCCCTTGGGAGGATGTGACAACCACCCTTACGTTTGATCATGTCGGTGATACCTCTTGTCACACCTCTAAGGAATTTTTTAACGTTTATCTTGATGGAATACTGGGTCGTTAGGGTGACGACCCGTATGTGTGGCTCCTTTGGTCTTAACTTTCTCTGTGTACATGGGGTTACAAGTAGCGTCGTGACAAATATTATCGGTCCTGTACCTTTGTTGGATCTACAGGTAGTCGTCTACTTACCTATTCTTTCGACACCATGTATATGTGTTACCTCATAATGAGTCGGCAATTTTTCTTAAGTAAACTTAGTCAAGACTACTCTACCTACTTTGACCTCGGTTAATATGTCTCACTTCATTCGGTCTTTCTTTTTGTGGTTATGTCATATGATTGTGTATATATACCTTAAATCCTTCTACCGTTACTGCTGGGACATACGTTCTGTCCTTTTTTCTGTGTCTACACATATGGCCTGAAAACCTGAGTCTCCCTCTCCCTCTCCCACCCTACTAAACCCTCTTACCGTAAGATTGTACATATGATAGTACATTCTTAACTTAGCGGTCAGATACAGACTGCGTCCCACGTCGTACGAACCCCGACCACGTACCCCTACTGGGTCTCTCTACAACACCCCTCCCTCCACCCTCCCCCCAAGTACAAACCCTTGTGTACATTCTTAATTTCTAAAATTTTAAATTTTTTATTTTTTGATTTTTTTTTTTTTTTTTTCTGAGGGAGGAACTGGTCTGAAATCAGGTCGAGGAGGTCTAGAAGAAGAGTTAATCTGGAGTAAGAACCGGACGTCGGGAACGGACGGTACGGGTCAAAATCCCTCCCTTTTTTCCTTCTAACTCGAACACGACAACGACCCTAGATGGGTCAGAAGGTCAATCCTACCATTTGAGTGGGAGGTTTCCCTGACCCTCACAATTTCCGGGTTACCGTGTCCCGGGACTGAAACCGGTCTTTGGAAATGGGACTATCAATGGTGGCATCCCCACATTTTCTCGTACCGACCTCTGTTGTCGTCTTGGTTGACCAACCGTAGTTGAACCTACGGTCACTACCTCTGGTCCCCTCCTCTGACCTTCTTCCCCACAAGGTCTTAGTGGGACTCGGACTTCCCAAGGGGAACTGTCCTAACTAAAGTAGCAAGTATCAGTCTACGATGTGATGGTAAACTTTTACCCCGAACCATTACACCTCTTACGTGATTATAGGATTATATAATCACCCGAATTCAGTTGTGTTTGTCCCGAAAGATCTCTATGACGAGTCCATGTACCTCCTACTTGTCTGACGTGTCTGTCACCCATGTGACGTGTCGATGCACTTGTGTTTAGTAATGAAAGGACTGTGTAGACTACAAACTAGGGGGTCCGATGATGACGAATACCCGTACCTTAAATAACATTTTCAGGACTGATCAGTCTAGTGACTCTTCTCGTACAGGTACGAATCCCAGACGTTTAGGAAGAAGTAAATAAAAACATAATGAAAACTCAGAAAAGGAACTTACCGTCTCGACGAAGTGACTGAGGAAAACAATCGGTAAGGAAGGTGAAACCACAAAAGGGTTTTGTCCGAAGGGATCTGGTACGACAGTCGAAAAACACAAAATTCATTAGGTGGGTTGGTGGACAATTACCGTTCAAATACGGTTCCTCGTGTTACGGTGGGGTGAGGTCATGAGAACGGACCTTTTAGGGTACCTACCTCCTCGGACCATCCGACGTCAGGTACCCCAGCGATCCTCAGACTGTCCTGACTCGTTGAAGTGAAAGTGAAAAGTGAAAGTGCGTAACCTCTTCCTTTACCGTTGGGTGAGGTCACAAAAACGGACCTCTTAGGGTCCCTGCCCCCTCGGACCACCCGACGGCAGCTACCCCAGCGTGTCTCAGCCTGTACTGACTTCACTGAATCGTCGTCGTCGTCGCACTATATTTAAAAATTTCCAGTTCTTTAATCAAGGTCGGTTATTTTTAGAATTACTATAGGCCACCGGACATAGTCCTGTTACTTGATAAAATCCCAGACTATTATAATAAAATTATTCCTCTTTACGAATCTGTACAAATCTCGGATGTATTCACTTAAACCCATAGTCCCGACACACACACATGTGAACACAGTCCCTCACCCCTCCTAACTTTTACCACACCAGGAAGGGAACCAGTCTTCCCCCGCTGTCTCCTACTGTACCAACCTACCGTAGTGACTGTCACCTGACTCAAACTCGTTTGAGTCTCCTTCGGACCACACGACGTCAAGTACCCCAACGTTTCTCAACCTGTGCTGAATCGCTGACTTGTTGTTAAGAGAACCAGTACGGGTTCTCTAGGAGGTTGATTGGAACCGGAACGAGACTAGATACAGAGAGACCTCTGGACTGATGATAGTGTGTAACTTTTTTGTCTCTGTCAACGATCTTAGAGGACTGAGAGATAAAGACCTAACCTGGGCTGTTCTCTAACACAAAGGGACACAACTGGGAATCAGAAAAGAGAACCAGTCTCAAAACACGAACTGGAAGTAGACGGAGGTCAGTCTAAACCTAGGTTTCGGATAAGACGTCTGGGTGGAGAGTGGGAGTCGACGTCTTCCCCGACCTACCTGAAGAGGGGAGGTGACGTACATAAGGAGGGGAGTGAACTCTAAATCGGTGGAAGAGAAAACTCCCTTGAATGTAAACTTGAAAGAACAGGTCTCGTATGAGATGTAATCCGGGATTCCCGTCCGTAGTCAAAAAAGTCCATCTACGACCATGATGTCTGTAAGTTAGCCATTTTGACTTTTGTTCGAGAGTCAACGTAACGCGAAGATAAGGCGTCAGACAAACCATTCAATGTCCTGTCTCCATGTAGACTATAAGATGGACAGACTTCCCCTTATGTTCGATGTCGACCCTCCAGTTGTACTCTCACGTAAGTCAAGTCAGGCAGCGAGTCAGTACAGGGTGAGAAACACTAGGGTACTTAGCGTCGTGCGGTCCGGAGGGACAGGTAGTGGTTGAGGGCCTTTCTCACGTAATCTTACATATATACACCCAAGTTAGTGTCCAATTGACTAGATGTAGAATATTGGTGTTTATGTATATCTTAAGGAAATACGAAAAAGGAATGCGGAAATATGGGGTTTGGGATGACTTACAGGAATGTCTTCCTGCATAAAGGTATGTAAGAGATAATGTGAGTAGTATAATCACCAGTGAAGTAACAAAAGTAATAGAACCGTAAAGTACACCCTGCGAGTTTACCGAGAGTGTTCAGGACAACTTGACTTTGTTACTACTACTAGTGTTACCCATTCTTACGTGTCTTGTATCTTTCCTTTACGATCGATTGACTTCTTCGTCCTTTGTTCCTTACGTCCAAACTTCACTGTAAACCCTGGGTTTAGTTTCACTATAGGATTTTCCTCGCCTTCCCCCCTGTGACGACCGGGACACTGTCGACAACTCCCCTAGTCTTCAGTGAGATACGTCGGGTTGTTTACGACGATACAAACCTCCTCGGTTAAATCCTACACGAAGTCATCGACATTAAATTCTTATTCCCGTGACCCTAAACTTCGACTCGAGAGGTGTACGTATATTATTGGTTCCTCTAAAGGTAGGCTTGACATCTTGGGACCCGAGTACGGTGTCGAAAGGATAAGAGACAGTAGAAAGACGTTAATCTCTCTTCTAGCACATACTTTTTTACTAGTGGGTGGTCGGGATCGACTTTTAGTAGTCGAGACTCGGGGATGCAATCGAAAAATTCAAGACGAGGGACCTCTCCCTGACCATTGACCCGTAAAGGTTCGTGACTAACTTCGAGTAATAGTGGTTTCACCAAGACATCAAGTTAAAACAGGCGGGGTAAAGTGTCTGTCGGTTTAATTCCAGGTCGCTCCAATTTATCAACCGTGTCAGAGGGTCTCTGACTTAAAGTTCCTGGAACTTGACCTCTAGTTCCAGACGGGAAAGGAGTGGTTTTCGATAAAAAAAGGAGGGAGTAGTTTTGTAAACCTCTGTTAGTCTCAATTCATTTTTTTTTTTTTTTACACCATCCTCAGAATCCCGGGACTTATTTTACGAGGTGTCTTAGGTGTACTCTAAACTATCGTTTGTAAAAGACAGTTCGATAGTTTTTATCTGAGCTCTGAGACTGATCGAGACTTACTTTGAGAAAAAAGGGAAGAGACGTTGGAAAATGGTAAAAGGACCGTACGAAGTATAGATTAATTATAAAAGTCATCAAGACTGGTAAAATTAGGAAGGGGAGGCAATAAGATGAGAGTAGAGAGAGTGGTTCTCCTTTCCCCCTTTTTTAAGAGTGGGCAGTGTGGATCATTGGACAGCTCATAACAAGTCAGGTTGTTCCCTCCCTAAACTCGTAACAGGACAGATAAACGTTGTAATAGTAACAGCTATTACTACTTAACCTAAGATAAATCTTAAAGTGTAGTAAACGAGAATAGTCAACAGAGTGGATGTTTTACTCCAAGGGTGGGTATCCCAACAAACTTCCAATTTAAAATATAAGGACCACTATGTCACCCATTCTTAGGTGGACGGTCACGTCCCCTGTGACAAGTTACGGACCAGGTCCTTCTAAGGTGCACGACGTCTCGTTGATTCGGACACACGGTGTCGATGACTCGGACACGTGATCTCGGGATCTCGACTTTGATGACTTCGGGGCCGTGGGCTCTCGGACACGAGGTGTCGTTCTATTCGGTGGCGTCATTCTCCGGGTGCGTGGCGTTGGTCTCCTCCGGGACGAGGGGTGTTGGTCCCTTTTGGGTACGCGTTGTTGTTTTTGGGTCGTTTCGGGTTTTATTTGTGTAAATTAATTCAAACCGGTGGACTACACTATGAAAACCGGTGAACTACCCTTCTTGACTGAGTAAAATTTTCTGGGACTACGACCCTTTCTAACTTCCGTCCTCCTCTTCCCCTACTGTCTCCTACTCTACCAACCTACCGTAGTGGTTGAGCTACCTGTACTCAGACTCATTTGAGGTCCTCAACCACTACCTGTCCCTCCGGACCACACGACATCAGGTACCCGAGTGTTACTGACCCCGTACTGACTCACTGATTTGACTGGACTTAATTAAAGTTTTTAGACTACTATGCACATTTCCTAAATCGTCGTGTAGACGATATGTGATCCCGTAGAAAGTTTATACATAATAAAAATTACTTAGAAAGTACCTACGTTATCCCATCTTTCTCGTATTTCAATCTTAATTAAGTCTCTAAACACCAGGTCAACACCTAGACTGTAACTCACGGGTAAACACATTGAGGTTTCTGGAGGAAGGTGAGAGATGGTACCCTTGGTTAGGGACAAGTTAGAAGAGTTTAAATATCTTTCCTAGTTTATACGACCATCAAAAATTCATATAAACTTTTGTAAATTTCAGATATGTGTGTTCACACACATTAATAAAATCAGTAAGAACGGTAACGACACACACCATTGTTACTCAAGTAAGGGAAGTATAACCTCCCACGCTCAGCACCATCTTATTACATCGTCTGATCTCGACGTCTGTCTTACCTTAAGTTAAGATCGAGATGGTGACTGTAGGAGACTCTGGGACCCTTACAGTACTTGGAGAGTCTTGGAACTAAACTTGTACATAACTCACCCCTATTATTCATCATCATTTTTAGGGAGTCAGCACAGGTTGAGAAACGTAGGGGTCCCTGACATCGGATGGTCCGAGAAGACAGGTACCTTAAGAGGTCCGTTCTTATGACCTCACCCATCGGAAAGGGAAGAGGTCCCCTTAGAAGGACTGGGTCCCTAGCTTGGGTCCAGAGGACGTAACGTCCGTCTAAGAAAAGACGACTAGGTGGTCCTCTATTATTTCAGGTATCATTATCTCCAAGGATCTTGTCGACCCAATCCCGATTCCGAGTCTGTAGGGTCTTATACTTAGACCCGTTGTGACGGAAACAAAAGAGACACGTAGGAGAGAAACGGACTCTGTGTCTCTTTTGGACTTAGGTCAGATATGGACCTCCAATTTATATGTGTCAATACTAAGAGACTGACGTGACCATACCCACCTTCAGTCTAAGATCTTTTTCTTACAACTTGGGGATCTCTCTTTTTAGAATCACTCTTTCTCGGTGATGTTAACGGGTGATTTTTGTATTCCGAAAAGTAAAGTAGGACTTTACTCTAAGTCTCTATTATCCTGGATAGATGTATGTATTACAAAAAAAAATTAGTTATTTTACCGGATGGATATATTATACTTCTTCATTTTTCCTTTCGTTAAATATTATTTCAGGAAACGTGAAGTATTTCATTGTCGACCCTCCACTACTGTGACCCTATAATTTACTTTATTCGTCTTCGAACATGGAAAAATATCTTAGTGTGACGATGTTAGGTCGACTGGGTGTTCAGACATTATGGTCGTTGAGTGTGAAGTGTTCACCACAACGGTGACCACTACATTAAAAGACTCGATTTGTTTAGGATTACTACAATACTTTTCTGTTTTACATTACAAGAGAGGCAAATATATCAACTTAATATTGAGGACGACTTAAGAATCTTTTAAGTTACATATAAATTTTCTTACGTAACACGACTGTTTTTATTCAATCAACGATCCGAACCTTTTACTATTTAGCCGAAAGAAATAGATAATTTACAGGTCCACCTGTAAGTTTTCAATCTACCCATACCCTGTTAAGTAAACCCCGTTCTCACATTGTGTATAGTGTTCTAAAGGTTATAAAGACGGGGTTGGTGGTTCTCGAAGGAATCAGTAACATTATTGGTTTTGTCAAGGTACTTAAAGTTTTTGTGAGAAATCCCCCACCATGGGAGGGGTATCTTTTAATAACAAGGTTACTCAGTCATGTCAGACTGGTTTTAAATTTTGATATCATTAGTTCATTGAAGTATTAGATAGGGAAGGAGACCCGAAGCCAGAGTAGGATTGTTAGGGTCTGGTGACAGGGTGAAAGACAGAGATGAAAATACCATTTACTAGAAGAATCTGACACGAGACTTGTGCACCTCTAGTATAAATCGTTGTTATGACACGGAAAAGAGACTGAGTGCGTAGAAGGTACTAGTCACCCATGGTCCTGGGTTAAATAGTCACTAAGATCGGGGTAAAGTGTCTCCTCTTCGGACTCCTTTACGTACGTCTATTAAGTGGGTTCCAGTACGGTGTTGGACAAACGTCCCTAACTGATCTGAGACATAGAAAGTCTAGACTGGTGACTTGGGGACAAGGTGGGTGAAGGGAGTGTCTGGACACCGAAGTAATCGGGAAATTCTTCCTCACCCATTCCTGAAGGGACCACCGGGTCACCAATGCTTAAACGGAAGGTTATATCCCCGGTGACCAAGTTAGGGACCAACCCCTGGATTCTAGGGTGTACGGATTCTCGGTTCTCTTTATTTTGTCTTTGTTATAACATTGTATAATTTATTTCTGAATTTTTTTTTCTCTCTCTCTCTCTTTCACCCAGTCGTCCATTTTGACGTCAACGACAAACCGAGAAACAGTCGAACCATTCTTTAGTCACTACCTCCACCTCTGAGGGGTCTACTCAAAGGTAAGTAGGTTCGAGAACGGGAGGTAGTAAACACACTAATTAACGTGGGATCGAGAGTCTCTTGACGACCGGTGGTGGTTCCGACGTTGAGGTCACTCACGTCTAGGTAGTGCCTTGGACGAATTCTTCTCCTCGCCTACTACTTGTGTAGGTTTACACGACTTCGTCCCAGTTTGGCGTCTGAGTAAGTCGGGCCGCTGTTCGTCGCATGGTCCAAAGGGTAGAGGGAGGAAACGTCTCTACACCGACCCTCACATTATTTTTCATTACTACACCTTCTTTCGTACGACAACGGAAGGTTCCCAGTTCAGTCATGTTAAACACGTTCCAGGACTGTAAAAATGAGAAAAGGTCATCTCTTTATGACTCGACCTTTTTTTACGTCACGGGTTCCCTTTTTTTTTCTGTGTTCGGTCCCAGTGAAGTGTGTCAAATTTTATCTAGGGTATACTTCGTAGGGTTATATAGTACTTCTAACGAAGTGTCTCGTCCTTTCCTTCGAACTCCCCTGAGGTGGGCCGTGGTGGAGGTACTCACTGCTACCTGAGTGAGAAGAATTAGTGGCACCCGGTAAGAGCACTCGTCAATATGTAGTCGAGAGTGAAGACCTTTTCGGTAAAAGATTACCCGTCGACCCAAGAACCATTAAGACTGTTTCTCTGGATAGTAAAGCACTTCACTCAGTTTCCTAAATAAGTCACAAAAGACTTCCGCTTCCCGTGTCACGGGTGAACCTTTGTATGTAGTCTGCCGTCCATTTCTTCTACCGTTAAACATTTTCGTAAAAGTTTTGGAGGTTTGTTGACTACATAAGGACTCCCGAGATTTTACTATTCCCTTCAAACGTCGGAGGTTTAACGTTACCAACATCGACACTGGAGGAACCTCTCTTTTCCCCAGAAAATTTCCGAAGTGACCTCTGAAATAAGGTCATAATAATAGGGGTCTACCATTGGATCGAAAATTCTCGGTTACACACGTACGTACGTATGCACGTTTCAGTGAAGTCAGCACAGGTTGAGAACACTGGGATACCTGACCTCGAGTGGTCCTAGGAGATAGGTACCCCAAGAGGTCTGTTCTTAGGACCTCAGCAACGACATGGGAGGAGGTCCCTTAGAAGGACTGTGTCCCTACCTTACTCGCAGAAGCACACAGGACGTAACGTCCGTCTAAGAAATGACGTCTCGATGACCCCTTCGGGAATTAGCATCAATTGGGTAGGATTTTAGGACACTTTGATAGATCATACTACGATTAGTCATTTTTAGAGGTCAGAAAATTTAATTCTATATACAAAGATAATCATTTTCGGGGAAAAATTTTAAAAGTCATTCCAGGTGTACCTACCCTTAAATAGAGGTACTTCCGTCGTGCAATCCTAGTTCTAAATAATTAGAAAAACGATAAGAATACGAGATGGACATTTTCTTTACCTCGACCCTAACAAAAGATTAGGTTATCCCTTACAACGTTCCCATTACTAGAATCTTATTGTGTCAGAATAAAAATCGTTACTTGTAACACAAAAATCCACTTCTAAATAACGTAAGTAAGTAAGTCGTCTATGAACACATGGACACGGTCCGTGAAGCGGTCCATCACCCCTGTCTAACCAGTCGTACAAACGGGTTTATGGATGTTCGATAACTCGGTAGGACGATTTGGTCTGTCTTTTTCTTTTAATCCTTCTTATTCCAGTCTGACAAAATTTCTGTAACTTTTATTAGTGTTGGTCGTCCTAGATCACTAATTACTCCGTTAAGGTGTCTTTCTACCCTTCGTATTTTACCATCGTGGTGTCCATGTAGTTCTACGTAAAAACTTGTTAATGCGGTTAATTTCGTGGACTTTATTTTGGAATTCCTATATCTTCCTCTCGTGCTCTTTTATAGAACTACGAAAAGATCAGAAGTGAGGAGGAGGTGGCGGAGGGGGTTGTGGGGAGAGGCGGGGCTGGGTCGGTAGACTAAGAACAAGGTTATTAATAGGTAAATGATCGGAGGACTGTCGTTTAGACTACTTGTGTAAGTTAGTTAAGAAAGGTAAGACCAGTCAGTGTGACTTGTGTACGTCATACTGGCGGGAACCCTTTGTTGCTAGGTGGTTCCAGTTTGTTCGGACTTTCTAGACACCGGTCGTCTCGGTACGCGTCTAGGACTAGGAAAACTGAAGAATTAACATTTCTGTCTCTCCCTGGTAGACGTCATGGAAGGTTCCGGTAGAAGGAACGACCCGAACCCTTAACTACAGTTAGTGGTACTTTGACACGGTTGAGTCTGGGAGTCTTCCCGAGAGTCTAAGACCTAGAGGACGTGATGCACCCTGGGGTTTCGTAAAAATATTTATAATAACTGTAGGATAAGGGAGACAAATTCCTGTCTGACCCCTTATCTCGAACTCGCTAAAGGGACCACCGAGTCTACCATTTTCGCAGACGGATGTTACGCCCTCTAGGGACCCAACCCTTCTAGGGGATTTCTTCCTTTTCCGTTGGGTGAGCTCATAAGAACGGACCTTTTAGGGTACCTGTCTCCTCGGATCGTCCGATCCCAGGTACCCCAACGTTTCTCAACCTGTGCCGACTCGCTGAAGTGAAAGAAAGTGAAAGTGAAACCTGGTTTAGGTCCTGGACAGTGAATTATCGGAAGACCAGAGTTCGTTCAATGAAGCGATCGACTCGGAACGAGAGGAGTAGATATTTCGTCTCGTTTGAGTCGATGTGAATTGTCCAGTAACAATTCTAATGTATACCGTTATGAAAGCTCCTATGAAAGTATCTGGAACCGTAGATTAAAAGGTCTGTACGAATTTCATGGGTAGGGAGGTATAGGGAGGGTGTTTCCTTTCGACCCAGGGACATCAGACGTCAAAGCGACACATTGCAGATACGACTGCGAGACCCTACCGGTGAAAGGTGAGTAGGTGTTACTAACCTGGTTTCATCAGTGGACTGGGGTTTCGTCTGTTCCGTATCCGATCAGTCGTCGGTTTCGGGTAACCGCGTTAAGTTTTTGTTCGTATGTTTAATCACTCAGCCCGACTAGTTTAAGAAGAGGGACCTAAAAATCTAAATCTTTTTCTCCTCCTACTTTATTGATTGTCACTTCCTCTTCCAAATTTTTTTCTTGTTCTCCCGACAAAACCACCACACTGTACGGTTTTAGTACCGATCCGTATGAAATACTTGTTCGTCTTTTAACTCTTACCTCTGAGTCTTTCCGTAGATACCTTTCTCCTCCTGTTTCGTCTGGACGTCTTTTTCTCTTACTTTTTGCCTATGTTGAAAGTCAAGGACTCGAAGGACAAGACTAAGGTAAAGGTCCGATACCCTTAGGAATCTTGTCGAAGGCAAAAATAACTCTATTACACCCACCTTGATCGCTCCAGACTAATCCGTGAGTCACTCACAATGAAGGGAACAGAATAAATGGACAGACCAACAGAGTAGTGAATAAGTACGTGGGAAGGGACCGCTAAGTCCGTCATTTCTTAGGTGTCACATTCTCTGGACCCAAGTCAGGGACCCAACCCTTCTATGGGACCTCTTCTCTTATCGATGAGTGAGGTCATAAGAACGGACCTCTTAAGGTACCTGTCTCCTCGGACCGTCCGGATGTCGAGTATCCTAGCGTTTCTCAGCCTGTGTTGACTCACTTATTTCGAAAGTAATTTAATACATAATTTATTAAACACTGGTGGATGATACAAGGTCCATATAGTACAGAAGGTATAAATAAGACTCTGAAATTGAACATTGAAAGGGTTTACGATAAAAACGTAAATAGACCCGTATCCTCTCTTTCTGTTCTGTGTATGCTCACTGACAGTACCACTCCCTCTATAAATCTCTTAATCACCTACCGTGTAATCTAACAGGGACCACCCCTCCCCCGGCCGCGGGAGAGATTAAGACTCGTCGACTCGGGTCGCTCGAACGTGTAGTTGGGGTCTCGGGTCTCAATTGACGATCCTATTCCAGATTTTGGTGAGAAAGAAGACCCAGAGAGGGTTGTACGGGTCGGAGTCTCTCCCTGGAAATGTTGTAGCAGGAGAGTAGGACAGGAGGTACCGAGTATTTTCCAGAGAAAAGAGGACGAGTAAGGAGTCTGAAGGAGTATATGGCAGTAGACAGTGTCCCTACAACTGTCGAGTCTTATTTGGACGAAATTAAGAGACCTAATCAAAGGAGACCCAAATTTTTTCTTTCCCTTTTTTTACCCTCTTTTCGAAGAGTCAGAGAGAATTTCTCTCCATTTCTGGGTCTCTGTGTTTCTCTGCCACAGTTTCTAGAACCCCTTTGTCCGACCGGGCTTCTCCAGAGGGTCGAGTCCAAGTGCATTCACAGGTGTACAATCTGTCTACCGAGAGGAGCACTTACCACTAATCAAAGTGCGAGACGTGACCGGTACGCAATCTTCTTAACGGTGACTGTCGTCCTATCTACAGCCCCAGGAGGGGACGTCTCCGGACCCCAGGTGTGTGGAGCCAGTCCGTGGGGTTGGACCAAGAAGTTTCTACGGTGACCCTCCCCCACCGGACAAGAGTCATAGAGGGGTCGGACTGTCTAGGTCGGACACATCGGTGTCATTCCGACGTGTTCGACGGTCTTGAAGTTTGGAAAAGTGAAACCGGACTTTACCTAATAATTGTCCGACCGACTCAAGCAGTAACGGTTCATTGATCTTTGGACTGAACCGTTGTCCCCGGAGAAACTAATTATGGTTTGTCCGTCAGTCACTTAGTAAGGTAATTTATCTCGATTAAACCACCTATCCACTTTTAGAGAGTTTCTATCCTACCCTGTTATTTTCCTCTCGAACCACCCCTCTCTTTCCCTTTATACGAAAGTCCTAAAATAGCTATCTCGTAAAGTCGAAAGGACTTAAGTCCGGTATTTTTCGTGGGAGTCCTCTAGGGAAGTCCGTTTTGTGCTCCGGGAAGGATTCCCCCTTTCTCACTTCAATTGCCGGACTTGATGGTGGGAGGTCGGACGAAATTTTCCAGTTTAACACCGAAGTAGTTCGTTCGGGTCCGACCGAAGGTTAGTGCGACGACTTTCTTGCTCTAAGACGAAAAAGTTCTGTTTTCTTCTCCTACTTCTTCCCTTATAACAGTCGCCCCTTAAATTGAGGACCGTCCGGTGCTTCACAATTTAGGGGACGACCTAAGAGACGGAACACAAACAAATTACGCAGGACGACTGCTCCGGTATTCCTCGTGTTCCTGTTTGTCGTCCGTCAAGGGTCGAGAACGACTCCACCTCGCTCGGAAAGGCGGTGCTCTACCGTCGTGGTCGGACGTAAACTTCGTTCCCGACACGGACTCCCGACGTTGGACGTGGGGGGTGGGGGTGGCGGTGGGGGTTCTCCAAGAATAAGGGGAACTTAAAATTGGTTAGCATAATGTAGAAAACAGAGGTCTTCCTGTCTTTATCCAAAGTAAGGAAGGGAGATTTACTAAAATTCAAAGGAAAACAAGTTCGAGACGAGTTTTCTCTCTCGGGATAAAGTTCCAAACTGGACGAACTCTGAAGATAATTTACCCGGTTCACTAATATGGGGTTTCTGTTTGTACAAGAGACTTTCCGGGAGAGGCACAAGAGTCCTCGTTACGATCACGACACAATCCCTCGGCAGTAGAAGGGGGTCCCTCCAAAATCGGAAGAGAGGTTTGGGTTAACAAACAAATACCTTGTCCTTAGTGGACGACAATGGAAGGAGAGTCCTGATCAACCGTATAAAATTTTCCACTACTTAAACGGGAAACCGAAGTTCAAAGATACTGATCTAAACGGTAACGGAAAAGAAAAAAAAAAAAAAAAAGTTCATTATCGTAGTGAATAACTTCTATGTGTCGGAGTTTACACATAATCGAGAAACAAGTTATTTATTCGTTATAATGACAAAAGTACCAGAGGAACGTATGACTAAGGGACAACGAACATTGTCGTCGGGGGTTTTGTGTCTTCTTGGGAGTCTGTATCGAGGGAGATTGAAGGTCTTGAAACGCACACGTCGACGTGAGGCGACTTTCGTGAGGACGGGGGAGAAGTGAACCGATTACAGTGACGGAAGAGATCGAGAGTTAGATTCACAGTGAAGGAAACGATCCAAACAGTCAACAGTTCCGGTTCAGGTCTACTCTACCGGAAGCATACTGAGAACATTGTCGAACTTGAAAGTAGTAAAGTCAGGAAGATTGTAACACCTTATTGGAATCCAACTACTTCGTCACCAGATAGAGGGAAGGGAGCGACTTCTTATTTTCGAGTTGTCTCCGTAAAGGTGGACCGAATCGAATGGGCTGTCGGGTATCGGACTTCCACGAATTAGTCATCAACAACTTAATTTCCTTTTTTTGACATCTTAATTTTGGTATGATTTTAAACACTTGAATGAAAATATTAAACTTCTTTATAAAATGAAACCATTGGATAGACGTCGGGAACACGAATAAGAGAACGGAGGATTACAAAAATAAGAAAACACATTAAAAGCCATGTGTGCGTTACAGTACGTTTCGGATTAAACGGAGATTAATGTTCGAGATATTCTTAGACGATACTGGAAATCGGACGACGTCACTTAATTCTAGTGAACACAAGACGAACAAAACTTTCTAGGTCAGAGGAAAGGAAAACTCACCCGAAGGGACCACCGAGTCTGCCATTTCGTAGACGGACGTTAAGGTCTTTGGACCCAAGTTAGGGATCCAGTCCTTCAAGGGGACCTCTTCCTTTGCCGTTGGGTGAGGTCATAAGTACGGACCTTTTAGGGCACCTGGCTCCTCGGACCACCCGATATCAGGTACTCCAACGTTTCTCAACCTGTGTTGACTCGTTGAAGAGAGAAGGGGAACTTCAGACGGATCGGTACCGCAGTCGACTGGAACGACCAAACTTTGAAGTCCTTCTCAACAGTCCGATAAACTTTTCATCATCTGAAAATTTTAAGTATTATTATTCCTCGGTCGAGGGTTAAAACTCTCAATCTCTTCAGAGTCATATACATAAACAAATGACACAAAACGGTCGTACCTCCCTAGATGGTAAATTCTTGATGTTCCTTGCGAACATAGATGTACTTCGAGCCTCGTAACCCGAGGCCCGGGACGTCCACCGGTACACCACCTAGTGGAGCTGGACCTAGGACTCCTACACCTTCGATACGACCTTTGAGTGGTTCCCGAAACCACGGAGACTTTCCTATGTACCCTCTGTTCCTCCACTTACCCCGACACTCTTACTTCCTATGTCTATGACAGATGTTCTAGGTCAAACCGTCTCTCGCACGACTACACCTTACCTCCTCAGAACCAACACAAACCCCGAAGTTAAGTACCACAAACACTCGAAGTGCGAAGTCGACGGACCACTCACTGACTACTTGGTTTCCGACCAAAAAAAGTAACAAACAACAAAAGAATAACCTTGAAATTCGATCAACGACCAGACTCATCACTTATGGGGGAGCAGACTTTCTTATGTCGTACCACGATGGGCGTCAGAAGATAACCCAAACTCAACGGGGCGTTAAAGTTTCCATCACCCCAACAGTACCGTGGGGGTCCTTATCCTCTGGTCAGAGGAACAAAAACCTACGTTTAAGTAGAACTCTCTCGTATCTTGGTCCTTCTTTTTTCTAGTAAAACGATCAAGAACAATAATGTTCCACAACACCAAAAGTCAAATTTTTATCCCTCTTAAGATTCCGTAAACTCTTAGTCACACCACACTACCTTTACCAACTTGGTACTTTGTCTCCGGATCCACACTTATAAAGAGACGATTGAGACACTCAGGGACCCGTTTCGTGAATGTCAAAGTCAAAGGAATAGCCATCTTGTCTATTAATACAGATCAAATCTTCTATTATCATCCTAAAAATTTTATTACATATAGGTACGACGTTTACCTACTTGGAACCTTTATGGTACAAGTCAAGTTCTTCAGCCAGTTGTTTTTCCAGTACAAAACGAACAAAAACGACTGCACCATACAGGTCTCGGACGTTTAGTGTCTCCGTCTTTCATTTGATCTCCAACGGTCCCCGACTCTACAACCCCTCTCACCTTTCACTGACGATTTCCCATACTCCAAAGAAAAATTCCATTACCTTTACAAGATTTTGATCTATCACACCTTTCCACATGTCAAGACACTTATATGATTTTTAGGGACTTACCATGTGAAAATTTCCACTTATGATACCATACACTTAATATAAAATTATTTTGACAACAAAGTCTTTGAGACGGTGTAATCCTTTTTTGTATTCAGTTCATAAAACATACACCGCGTATCATCGACAAGTATTTACAGATCAAGGGAAAAAAGTAAAAAAAGAATAAAAAGATAATTCTCTCTTAATTGTCTAATGCAAGATCATGAAAGTCCACACGTTGTATTGTTAAGTTACAAATATAATACTTGACTAGTGTTCAGATCAATTATGGGCAGTAGGATATCAATGTTAAAAAAAAAGAACACTCTTAAGCTATGGGAAAGTCGTTCAAAGTTTATACGTCATATCACAATAATTGGTACGACACGTAATGGAGCGGTACTGAATGAATAAAATATTCACACATGGAGACTTTCACACATTCACACATAGAAAACTGGGGGAAGTGGGTAAAGTGGGTGGGACCGAGACTGTTGGTGGTTAGACAAGAAACATAGATACTTGAACAACAAAGGAAAAAAAGAAAGAATACCCAAAAACAAACACACACACGCACAAACCTAGGGTGTATATTCCCTCTATTATGCCATAAACAATAGAGACAGACGAAGAAAGTGAATTGTATTACGGGGGTTCCAGATAAGTACAAAAGTTTTTACCGTTTCAAAGTGGAAAAATACCGACTTATCGTAAAGTAACAGATCCGTCCATCCAATTTATCTAACTATCGTATAAAAGAAATAGGTAAGTAACCTGTAAAGGCAACAAAGGCATAGAACCGATACCATTTATCACGGCGTCACTCGTATCGCTGCGTGCACACGAGAGTTTAATCACCCCAAAAAAGAAGTCCATTTAGAATCTTCACCTTAACTACCTAGTATGTCACCAAAACAAAAAGAAAAAAAAAAAAAAAAATCCTTGGATACATGACAAAAGGTATCGCCGACTGGTTAAATGTAAGGGTAATTACCATATACTCTTAAGGGAAAAGAGGTATAGGAGTGGTTGTGATCAATAAACAACAGAAAAACTATTATCGACAATATTGTCTACACTCTACCACAGAGTAATACCAAAACTAAACGTAAAGGACCTATTGATCACCATAACTCGTAGATATACAGAAGAAAATCTTTATACAGATGAACCGAGAAAGATTTAGTTTAACAACACAAAAAAAATTAACTCAACACACTCACGAATATATAAAAGTTACATAGTCTATATACTAAACGTTTTAAAAGAGGGTAAATCATCCGATAGAAAAGTAAAACGACTACCGAAAGAAACAACACGTCTTCGAAATAAAAACCAAAGTCGAAGTTTTTTAGTGGTGGTTCTGGATATGGTTCTTGGATACAAAAGAAGATCCCTAAAATACCAAAGTCCAGAAGACAAATACAGAAATTAGGTAAACCTCAATTATAAACACATACCGTATTCTATCCTTAGGTCAAAGTAAGGGAAGAACACCGACAAATCAAAAGGGTTGTGGCAAATAACTCTTCTGACGGGAAAGAGGTAACACATAGGAACCGAGGAAATAGTACTTAATTGACGGGTATATACACACATGAATAAAGATCCGAGAGATAAGACAGGGTTAATAGATACAAAGACAAAATACGGTTACGATAGGACAAAAATAATGGTATCGAAACCTTATATCGAACTTTATCTTCCGAATTACGGAGGTCGAAACAAGAAGAAAGAGTTCTATCGAAACCGATAAACCCCAGAAAAAACTACTAAGGTATGTGTAAAATCCTAACAAACAAGACAAAGACACTTTTTGTGGTAACCATAAAAACTATCCTTAACGTAACTTAATCATCTAACGAAACTTATCATACTGTAAAATTAGTATAATTAAGAAGATTATACTCGTGTCTTGTAGAAAGGTAAATGAATGTAAAAGAAGTTAAAGAATGTAATTACAGAAAATGTGTAATCATATACCCAGAAAATGGAGGAACCAATTTAAATAAGGATCCATAAAATAACAAACACTATACTGACATCTAATGTGAGTTAGTTTCCCTCTACAAAAGAATCAAAGGGAAAGACTATCAAGTAATAATGACACATTTTTACGTCTGTTGAATTATGTAACTAAAAAAAAAAAATACGACGTTGAGATGACTTAAGTACATAATCAAAATTACCAAAAAACTACCTAAAAGTCCCGTAAGACATTATAGAACAGTATACACTTATTACTGTAAAAATGGAAAAGAAAGATTAAGACTCGGGAAAACAAAGAAAAATAACGGATTAACAACACCGATCTTGAAGGTCATGGTTTCACCGTTGTTATTTCCCCGTTATCACTCGTAGTAATAGAACAAGGATTCTCCTTTTCGAACGTCCAAAAAATGACAACTCATACTACAATCGACACGTTAACGCTATATACTGAAAATAATACAACTCCATATAAGGGTGATACGGGTGAAAAACGTACAAAAATAGTATTCACCTACCACTTCTTGAATGAAAAAGTTTTTTGGATTGACTTAGGTAAGACAATAAAAGTTGTCGAGAGTGAACTGAAAGTTACATAACAAAATTGACTCATCCCCCTAATATTAATCTTTTGTCTTAACACTTTTAGAGATTGAGTACCCTTACGTAGTGTTATAGTAGACGTAATATAAAAAGATATCACATTTTTTTATAGACTTATTGTATCGAATGTCCTAGTTCATTTAAGGGACGAGTCGTCAACTACCTAAGATTTTAGACCGGGATAGAAATGGAGGTGGTAATAGTGGGTCAACATGAAAAAGATAGTCCATTGAGAGAGTAAAAAGGTCTGTATACGGTCAGAGGAGAGTGAAAACACCGAACAAGACTGGTGAAGTAAAACCTACTGAAGGGACGACAGAGAGATAAGTACGTCAAGGGTGAATCGGAGTGTTAACACGAATCCAGGACAGAGACGGTTCTTCGAAGAGGAGTCATGACTTCGGGTGTCACTAGGGAGTAGAGACTTTCGGATGTGGACTTCCAGACATAGGTCTCTGACACTGAAGACTTTAGTTTTAGAGTCGATCTAATTTTACCTAATGCGAACCTAGGGTCTTTTCGGACGTACGATTGACGTTCATATTTGACAAGTAAGACGTGAATAAAGGACGGTATTCGTATAAGAGGGGTTGGTTTTGTTATTCGATGTGTATCTTTCGAAACACAACATACAAAAACTATAGGTCTTTCGCACAATAAACTCAGAGTCGTATGTTTAGGCATACAACTGAACATACCTTGTTCGGTGAGATAAGTTAGACATGTAACTGACTAAGTATTCTTTTTTTTTTTAGATAGTAACAAATCGGATAAGGTTTAGAACCGTCAGAATAGTGTTCTTGTCTCAACCTGGATTCTTAGACTCTCCAGGGTCCGGAGAAGGACCAAGGTCCTCCTGAAACCCGATCGTGAAAGGATCCTCAAGTCACAGAGGGTCTCCCGTTGTGAGTTTCGTAGAATATTCGTTCCCCACCTTGTCGTCACCTGACTGGTCTCCTGTGGACTCTACGGAAAGGGGTAGTGACGGGGTGGAGGGTCTATGTCTACACACTCTCAGACGTCGCGGGAAAGAGCAAATCCGTCACCGGCTTACTGGGACGGATAATCACCCTACCAGTGAGGTAAGATGAGGCAAAAGACTCGTGAGTTTCCTTCTCATTTCATAAGACCGGTGTAAAGATCTCTCGAGTGTGTAATTTTTGGAATTCCAACAGACATCAAGGGTTTCGTTTTGGTCTTTTCGACTTTCTACTGACCATACTAATTATGTAAATAGTCGTGATCCTGTAACAATAAAATAACGACCATAGTCTCACTGTAGTAAAAAGTATTTCTGTGGTATTAACAGAAACTTACAGTATTTTCCACTTTAAGTAAGAGTACCTTTAACTTCTCTTGTAACGTTTCCGAAGGCAGTTTCCCCTTGATTTACTAAATCTACTATTTTATATGACCGAAATTTAAAGACAGACATTTGGTCCTCACTTTGGTGTCTCTTAGTCCGAACTCTACTTCTAACATTATTGGACCTTAATCAAACCCGTAGGGAGATTAGAGTCAAAAAGTACCTGATGTTGATAAGTAACCCTTTAGACAAAAGAAAACGACCGGTTATAAAGTCGACAGATGAAAGGTTTACTTTTATGATCTTCCCCCTTCTCTACTTCTATGATTGAATTTATATAGAATAACCTTTACCGTTTTCGTGGAGTGAAGAGTGACTTCGTGTGTTTTGAGTTCTATATTTCGTTGAATATACGTATTCTGGACACGAGTTTTATAAATAGAAAAACAGACGATTCACCAGTCTTAAAGAATTCCTGTTTAGGATCTTGGTAGTGTATGTTTAAGTAAAAAGTTGTCCGACTCTACTACTTTCAACCTGTTTATAAATCCTTAAGGAACGATAATATACAGTTTGAAGGAAGGAAAAGGTGGGGGTGGAGTTATACTTGGGTGACCTTTAAGGAAGACGACGGTTCTCGGAATCTTTTGGAAATGTAATAATTAAAAAGGTACCTAAACAGCACAAAACCTTCGGAGCGTTCTTCGACTCACGTCTCAAACTCTCGTTATTTTGTCAGTCTTGTTTACCGTTCGGAAAGTCAAACCGTGACGTCTTACCTCGCACGTAGACACGTAAGAGGAGGTACGCCGACCTTCCGACCTTAGTAGAGTCTAAACCGGGAACCAAATACAATGAGTCCGTTTACAAGAAAGTCCATAAGATACCCCCCTTCGGGAAATTTTCTTTCCGTTGTAAGCTCCCCTTCCTACCTCCTTCTCTGTCAATCCCTCATACCCTAGCTGTACATGTGTGACGACATAAATTTTGCCTATTGGTTGTTCCTGGACGACATATCGAGTCTCTTGAGACGAGTTACAATACACCGTCGGACCTATCCTCCTCTCAAACCCCCTCTTACCTATGGACATATACACACCGACTCAAGGAAGTGACAAGGGGACTTTGATCGTGTTGTAACAATTGGTTGACATAAGATTATGTTTCGTCGAAAACTTTTCTAAATTTCTTTTATTTCCGTTGTAGTACCCGGTCACTAAGAGTTAAAGGTTCACGTGTCTATAGAACGATTTACATAAAAGACTAAGTAATCCAGACACACATCTCGGATTCGGAGACGTAAGGATCGTTTGAGGGTCTACTACGAGGACCACGTCCAAGTACCTGGTGTGAAACTTTACTTTCCCCAATCGTTTTGTATCCCAACTGAGTGGGATGCCCGACGGGACACCGAGTTCCCATTTTTCGGGTGGACGTTACATTCTCTGTACCCAAGTTAGGGACACAACCCTTCTAAGGGACCTCTTCCTTTACCGTTGGGTGAGGTCATAAGAACGGACTCTTTAGAATACCTGTCTCCTCGGACCGTCCGATGTCAGGTACCCCAGTGTTTTTCCTCAACCTGTGTTAAATCGCTGATTTGTTGATCGGGATATGGTCCGAATCAAAGGTCGTTAAATTAGTTACGAATGCAAACTGAATTTTATTTAAACTTTAATCAGGTTGAGTGTTACAAACACTTTTATTTTAGGTAAGTTAAAGGTAAACTCCGGTCATAAATGACTCCTTATTTTATCCAATAGTCACTTGGGTCCCTTACTCGATCCACATTTTGTTTCTTAAGGAACCGGAAAATGAATTCGTAAAAAGTAGGAGTGAAACGTTGACATATAAAACGAAGGAACAATTTTCATCGATTACGGTTAAAATAGAACGGAAAAATAATTGTTCGAATAGAAGTGGTTCATGTTTAGTCAGGGTCTTTACAGTGACGTCGAGTACACGTAGTCGGTGTTCCTAATCTATCCCCTCTCGAACCGTGCCCGACAAAAGAAAACGAGTGGGCTTTCCTTAGAGTGCGAGTCAAGGTTCGGTCTACAGTAAACCCCACTATAATATATCTTTAAGGTCATTAATTTGAGTGATTTGATACTGGTCGACCATAATTGGGAGAACAAGCCAGTGTTTAAAGAAGGAAGAGAAAACATACTTTTATATAGATTCTCGAGGAGACACAAGACTTAATCAATGTTCAAGAGTCTTTTTACTGGAGGTTTCCGTACTCAAACCGTACGGCATCACTAGTCTCTCCCTAAACACACACACACACACACACACACAGACAGACAGACAGACAGACGACAGGCACCCACTTGCGTGTATGGTCCGATTTACACAATTCCGTTTTGAACATTTCGGACTTAAAGTCTACAACCACGTCTTTACAGTCGTAGTCTTGGATTTCTCTCGTAGAAAGAACCCCCGACCCACCTCCCCACCCCGTGTGTATTCTTTCATCGAATGGTTTTCTGTACCATTTCGGGTCTTTTCCAGTTTTGTTTAGGTTTTAGGTAATTTTTGACCGTAACCTCTGGTAAACCGGAACATAGGGTCTGTTGTGAATTTTTCACTTCCATAAATAATTCGTGACACAACATACGTATGATTAGTAAGTTCATATCATCGCGGTTTTCGTCGCATCTGGCTACACGAGTAAGTCGATTATACATGCCTACCGACGGAAGGTGATCCGTATATCGGTGACGGTAGTCCCCTGGAGACCTATTCCCATAACAAATTCCAGAGTCGTTACAGAAGAGGACTAGAGTCGTCGACCTCGAGTTCCTTCCACACTCAAATCCTGTCGACACAGTGTACAGACGTATTCCAAACCCCGTGTGCAATAACACCGGCATGTACAGACCTAAGTTCTCACTTTATCCTGAACTTGAGGTATTTTACACGTCTCATCTTCATTTCTTCATCGTTTTGACTATTCTTTATAAACGGGTAACCCTATCAAAATAGATAATTCTTTTCTGTTTTTATTTTTACGAATACTGTTTTGTATATGCATTGTTAAATTTAATGTATTACACACACACACACACAGCACACGGGTCAGTACAAGTTGAGAAACGTTGGTGTACCTGACCTCGGGTGGTCCGAGGAGACAGATACCCTAAAAGGTCCGTTCTTATGACCTCACCGAACGGTAAAGAAAGAGGTCCCCTAGAAGGATTGGGTTCCTAACTTGAGCACAGAGGACGTAGAGGACTTAACCGTCCGTCTACGAAATGGTCACACGGTGGACCCTTCGGGTATTTATTACATTATATATAAAATATATATATATATTATATATGTTGTATTTAATACATATCTATATTGATTTGTGACACGACAACTGATCTTTTGTTCACACACGAGTCTTTCCTATTCGTTCATTTTACTACTGTCCTTTATGTAGAAAGAGTGAGAAGATCGGGACTGTAGGTCGTGTCCCCGACCATGTATTGTCCAAATGTTCTAACAGACTTATTAATTGTATATCTAGAAGTAAATAAGTGACTCAATCCAGTCTCCACTCTACGAGGTACGAATAAAGACCAGGTGAGGGGGTTAAGGAGGGGGTGGGGGTGGACCCCCGAAGGTCGCATAGACAGATGACAAAATCGTCGGTGACAAAAAGGTAAGTAGTCACCGTCGAAGTCTATGAGATGTTGGTGTGGTGTGACCTTCAAGGACTTTCGGTTCTTACTAAAGACTACGAAGGAGTCACTAGGGAAATTTGGCGTTCTCGGTTTACGACTACCCTACCAACGTCACTGGCTTATTAGACTATAGAGTCAAATTCTAGTAAACTAAGTGATGTGTCACGTTTGACCCCGAAGGGGCCATCGAGTCGTCCTTTCTTAGACGGACGTTACGTCTTTTGAGTCCTCTGTGTCCAATCGAGGGACCCAGTCCTTATAGGGAACTTCCTCCTTAACCGTTGGGTGGGGTCATAAGAATGGATCCTTTAGAGAACCTGTCTCCTCCGACCTCCCGATATCTGTTGCCCCAGTGTTTCTCAGTCTGTGTCGACTTGATGACTTGTGTGTGTGTCCTTTTAACACAACTTTTTATGTCTCTTTCTTACGTCTTTCTTTTATTAAGACCTGTTTCATGGATTTCTAACCGTTCCCCCAGCGGTAGTAAGAGTTTGTACTAACTGTGTTATCGAAGTAGAGGAACCACACATCAGAATGATGTGGACAATGTTTACATTATGTGAAAAAAAAAATTATAAAGGCCTTAAAAAAGTTGTCAAAACGGGTCGTAACGAATACCATCGTTTTCAGGACTTTCATTTGATTTGACACGTAATCACATTGTTACTAAGTTATTACAGGCCATACAAGTAGATCATTTTCGACTTCGTTAGTTCTTCTCCTTCCTTTGTTCGAGGTTCTGTGTGACAATTTGGCTTTATTCTCACGTCTCGTCATCTGCAGGAACCACCAAGGTTTCCTTACACACGACATGTATTGATTGATATTCACGTGTCTTCGACAAAATTTTCTACGTATTATTCGACCTTTCTTAGTAACGGAGAACATTCCCTTTGAACCTCACTTTTTCTGTCGGAATTTAATGGGACACCTTAAAAACATAACAAATATATCAACAACAACAAAAATGGTACATAGGTGTAACTAGAAATTCTAGTTAAAATATTTTGATGACGAATCCTTTTATCTTGTCGATTTCCCATAAAACTATGGTGTCAACGACGACGATTCAGTGAAGTCAGCACAGGCTGAGACACACCGGGGTATCTGCCGTCGGGTGGTCCGAGGGGGCAGGGACCCTAAGAGGTCCGTTCTTGTGACCTCACCCAGCGGTAAAGGAAGAGGTTACGTACTTTCACTTTTCACTTTCACTTCAACGAGTCAGCACAGGCTGAGAAGCTCTGGGGTACCTGACGTCGGGTGGTCCGAGGAGGTAGGTACCCTAAAAGGTCCGTTCTCTGACCTCACCCCAGGGTAGCGGAAGAGGCACCTATGGTGCCATAGTCACGGTTTATCCCGATGTTTGTGAGGCCGTCGTGAAGTTAGTGGTAAAGGATCGTAAGACGGAGTGCTACCGTGAGATCAAGAAGGTAAAAAAGAAAGAGGTCGTTTTTAAATTAAACCAAAGGAGACTCACAAGAGGCCGAAGTGGACGTTGAAGCCTCAGGTGTCACTTAACTTAATAATTCCTCGAGGAAAGGGTCTTACTTCTGAAACCCAAATAATGTAAATTGAGTGGGGTAGAAAAGGAGTAGATTGAAAGAAAGAGAGAATTTAAGAGTGTTGTGTCAGACCGAAGGGGGTGGTGCCGTACATGTCACCTCAAAAGAGGAATTATCGAACTACCCACCAGTCGAAGATCTTAGAACGGAATCGACTCCTTATGACAAATCTACGGGTAGAATCTACATACACGGAACAAAAGAATAATAAGATTCACCACAAAAATAAAATAAGGGAAGATTGGGGTTAAAGAGACCAAGGTGTATAAGAAGAAATGGGTGTTACCATAAAAAAGGGAGTTATTTTATAAAAGAAGGTTGTTGTATGACACCCTTTAGGTATCTCAACCCGAAGGGTCCACCGTGATCACTATTTCTTCGGGGGGCGGTTACGTCCTCTACGTTCTCTGGGCCCAAACTAGGACCCAACCCTTCTAGGGGACCTCCTCTCATGTGGTCGGGTGAGGTCATAAGAACGGACCTCTTAGGGTACCTGTCTCCTCGGATCGCCCCCGATGTCAGGTGTCCCAGCGCTTCTCAGTCTGTGCTGACTTCTCTGTCGTGCGTACGTAGGTATCCCGGTGACCCGAAGAGATCCAATTCACCTCCACCGCTACGACTGGGTGTACGTACGGAAAAGAAGGACGACGAGAGAATGGGGACTGAGAGGTGAGAGGAGTGGGGCTGGGATGTACGTTAAAACTTTACAGTAGGTCCCACCGACTCCCACGTGTCAGTTCAAGCTTTTGGAGACAGATCTTGTTCCTTCCCGTCGACATTCCCTTTGCATTCAGCGACAACAGTGACAACAGTCTTTCTTCCGTCTCAATGAGACCACTCTGTCCTCTGTACATCGAGGTCCTGGGTCCAGAAGACCGGACTCGATGTCTCTTACGGAGTTTCGTAAAACACGTGGTCGGAAGATCGTGTTTGTGTTGTGTTTGGAAATTTCCCGTCGACTTGTCTGAAGACGAAAGGTTTTTAGACATAAAAAATTCTCTTTTATTTTCCTAAAATTAAAAAATACTGAGGTTCTTTTATACCATAGTCTTTTTAATCTGGAAATTTCGGACAAAAAGACTAAAATTTTTGTGTAAAAATTTTTTACTACATGATCTTTTAAGACCACCAACAAAAAAAAAAAAAGGATC
Organism: Capra ibex; assembly: GCA_006410555.1. Lineage (NCBI taxonomy): Eukaryota > Metazoa > Chordata > Mammalia > Artiodactyla > Bovidae > Capra > Capra ibex. Next base: position 25,058,745 of record SJYO01049755.1, on the reverse strand, counting down.
TTCCGACAATGAAAGTTGGTCGTGAGGGAGAGATTAGGGTCCGTCCCAAGAGCGGGAAGTGGTCTGTCGGTTAAAGACTCCGTTTTCTGAGTCGTCTCTCGAGGTTTCGGACTCCTCGAAGGGTCCACCGTGATCACCGTTTCTCGGGTGGACGGTTACACTCACCTCCATTCTCTCCGCCCAAGCTAGGTACCCAGTCCTTCTAGAGGACCTCCTCCCGTACCGTCGGGTGAGGTCCTAAGAACGGATCTCTTAAGGTTCCTGTCTCCTCGGGCCGACCGATATCAGGTGTCCCAGATTTTCTCATCCTATGTTGACTTCTCTGAATCGTGTGTACATGCGGGCCCGAAATCTCGGGTCCACCCGAGGGTAGGGTCGGACCGGTACTTACACCCGTACGACGAACCGGTGTCACTCGGAATGTTTGTTTCAATCACCAACATTCATCACACTACAGCATCAATTGTCGTTCCTCAGGTTTCGGTCTACCAGTGTTTAGGGTCGAGATTGTTGAAGATCTATGTAATACAATTGGTGCGGTACATCTCATCCCGTTTATGATCATGAATGGAGCGTCTTAACAATGTATCTAAGTTACTCAATAAAAGTATTTTCGTGAATTCACGGAATCTTCATGGATAATTTATAGTTACGTATCATTGTAATATAACACAAAAAAATAAAAAAAATAAAAAAAATCAAAAAATAAAAAATTTAAAATTTTAGAAATTAAGAATGTACGTAAGGGTTTGTACTTGGGGGGAGGGTGGAGGGAGGGGTGTTGTAGAGAGACCCAGTAGGGGTACGTGGTCGGGGTTCGTACGACGTGGGACGCAGTCTGTATCTGACCGCTAAGTTAAGAATGTACTATCATATGTCATTGTAATATAACATTATAAATTCATCATGATCTTCGTCTTCTTCTTGGTTCTTCACGTCACCTACTCCTGACCCAAACTCCACATAATCTTGACCTACCATTTCCGAAGGGACCACCGAGTCGACCATTTCTTAGGCGGACGTCACGTCCTCTGGGTCCAAGTGAAGGATCCAACCCTTCAAGGGGACCTCTTCCCTATCCGAGGGGTGAGGACATAAGAACCCGTTGAGACCGCCGAGTCTGTCATTTCTTAGTCGGACGTTACACTCTCTGGACCCAAGTTAGGGACCCAACTTTTCTTCTAGGGGACCTCCTCCCGTACCGTTGGGTGCGGTCATAAGAACGGACCTCTTAGAGGTACCTGTCTCCCCATATCAGGTATCCCAGTGTTTCTCAGCCTGTGTTGACTCGCTCATTCTTGTCGTGTCTTCACCTACGATAAGTATTATTCAGGAAGACAGACGATACTACACTAAAAAAATAATAGTAAGTACATGGAAGTAATGAAACTATAAAAATTTATGAATTTTGTGTCATAATCTATACTTCATTACCAGTTCAATCAATTAGAGTCACTTATAAACAAAGAAGAGTATTTTAATCTTATTATTGGGGTAAGTAACAAAGAAGAGAAGGATGGAGAAACTCTTCCTTTGTTACAACAACAAAAAAAAATTTATTTATCCTGTTGATCGATACACTGGAACTTTTCTGGTTGAAAGAGTACCATAAAGGTAGTCCTAACGTGATCTAGACCCTTCAAGAAAAGTCGACACTGTGGTTCCGTACTATAGAACAATGGTAAAAATCGAAGCTTTTTATGTTTACATAATAAAATGACACGATCCTAATCAACCGCTTCCAACCAGAGTGAGCCGATTGTAGTTCCACTACCGTCGGCACACGACGAGGAACCTCGAGATCCCCTCTTAAACAATGAACGCAAAAGGTCAAAGGTCTCCGATGGAGGAAGGAACGAAAACAGAATGATGCAGAAGTTTTGGTCATAATCGACCAGTTCAGGAGTGTCGTATTGGAAGACTAGAGGAAAAGATGACAAAAAAAAACAAAACAAAAAAATTAGGGGAAAGTAAAATAAGGAAAGTTAACTCCAGTATAAGTATATTACGTTTTAATTGGTAAAAATTAACTTCACATCAACTAAATGTTACAAAGTCCACATGTCGTTTCATTAAATTATATCTATAAGAACAAGTCCAGGAAAAGGTAATATCAATAATTTTCTATGATTTATATAAAGTGACACGATATGTTATCCAGGAACAACAAATCGGTGAAATATATATGATCATATATAGACAATTAGGGTTTAAGGTTTAATAGGAACGGGCGGGTCAAAAAGAAAAAAATGGCTTCATATCAACTAAATGTTACGAAATAATTAAAGAAGATATATCGTCTTACAGAGTCAATATAAAAAAAGAATAAGAAAAGGTAATATTAAACAATATCCTATAACTTATATCCAGAGACATGATATGTGTCATCCTGGAACAAATAGGTCGGACACATATAATCAAACAGAGAGGATTGGGGTTCGAAGGTTAAAAGGGAGGGGATGGACGGGGGAACTGTTGGTGATTTTAATCGGTAAAATTTCACTTGTTAAGCCACGTAAAAACACGTAAGTATTACAACTTGTTAGAGGTGAAGACAGATCAAGGTTTTGTAAAATAGAGTTTTCCTTTAAGGTGCGAATAATTCGTCAAGAGGGGTAAAAGACGAGAGAGGTGGGACACGTTGTTAGTGAGACCAAAGCTAAAGTCACCTAAATGGTTAAGACTATGAAGTATAATTACCTTAGTATATTATAGACTGGAAAACAAAGACCGAAGAAAGTGAATTATAAGAACTCGAAGTAGGATATAATGGAACATGTTCGTGATAATAAGGAAATGTACCAACTTGTTATAAAGTGACTCACTTATATGGTGTCAAACAAATAGGTAGGAAGGTAACTACCTATAAACCTGATAAAGGTGGAAAATGGATAACACTTATTACGACAATACTTATACGAATATGTACAAAAACTCATGGACAACAGTCAAGAAAACCTATCGATGGTTCTTCATCTTAACAACCCAGTGTCTCATTAAGTCACAAATTAAAAAATTTCTTGGTGGATCAAACATGTTGGTAACCCGGTTCAATGGGAATTAAAGTTATGTAGAGGTCCCTCGATGTGAGGGAGAGAGATTACACTGGGGTTATGGAGGGTACTAACGTCCCCAAGGAGACTGTAAATGATTTCATCCTTTGGGAGAATTACTTACAAGATGTACACCTTTCGACGGTATCTGAGGATCCTCTGACCTTTCGGGAAGATTTTCAGACATCTGGAAACCTGTGAAACTACTTTGAAGGGACACGACAGTGTCTGTGTACGAGTTTTATACCATCCACGAACCATTTACACTCTTCGACACATTCCAGTTTACTCAGTCGACCGAAAATCTTCGACTTTTCCTTTTGTTGATGTTAAAGTGTCAGAAGTATTTTATAAAGAAATATAGTTTGGAAAACAAACGAACCGTTTTCGTACAATTGACGGACGATACCACGAATCGTGACTACTTTATTGTACTAGGTACAATAGTCTCTTGAGTACACGATCGTTTCCTTTGTCTACCATTTGTTTATTAGTACAATCTTAGACTGTTCACGATTCTTGTTCTGACCTGTCTCACACCACCCCCACGTCATCCACCTCCTCGAGTAGTATGGCTTCTTCGACCTTGCGACTGAGTGACCTTTTCTGGGACTGCGACCCTTTCTAACTCCCGTCCTCCCCTTCCCCTACTGTCTCCTACTCTACCGACCTACCGAAGTGGTTGAGTTACCTGTACTTAAACTCGTTTGAGTGCCTCTATGTCTTCCTGTTTTTTCGGACCATTCGACGTCAGGTACCCCAGAGTTTCTCAGTCTGTCCTGAATCACTGACTTGTCGTTACTGTTTCGACTTTTTTCCGAGCTGTCCTTTTCTATCACAGTCGACCTAGTATTTCGTGCCATCCTTACGCCAGGAGTCTCTCTCTACGATACTAGCTTCCGAACCCCCATGGGTTGGCGTTCTGTGTCAATTCACTTAGAAATGTATTAAGTTCTTCTAGATCCTTATTATTCCAAATACTTACACCCTTACTCTTCCATTTTAACCTTTCATTTATGACAGAGAAAAATCGTCGGTCTTTACTTAACTGGGATGGTCGGACTCTGAGTAGGGAACCTCTCGTCGGGGGAGGACTGTAAGTCTCAGGAGGCCCCATAGTGAGTGGGTGTGACCGATTCGTAACGGTAATCCGTATACATCGTTACATACTAAATGAAGACCCCCACGGTAAATTTTCTAAAGTTCTGGACTCTTACCGTAAAGAGATTTAAAGATTTACGTAAACAGTTTCAAAATCTTTCGAGACGACATATTCGTATATTCGGAACGTTATTTGTCGGAAGTCAAGTCAAATCAAGTCAGCGAGCCAGTACAGACTGAGAAACACTGGGGTACTTAGCGTCGTGCGGTCCGGAGGGACAGGTAGTGGTATAGGACCTCAAGTGAGTCTGAGTGTAGGTAGCTCAGGCACTACGGTAGGTCGGTAGAGTAGGAGACAGTAGGAGAAGAGGAGTACGGGAGTTAGGGAGAGTCGTAGTTCAGAAAAGGTTACTCAGTTGAGAAGCGTACTCCACCGGTCTCATGACCTCAAAGTCGAAACGTAGTAAGGAAGGTTTCTTTAGGGTGCCGATTAGAAGTCTTACCTGACCAACCTAGAGGAACGTCAGGTTCCCTGAGAGTTCTCAGAAGAGGTTGTGGTCAAGTTTTCGTAGTTAAGAAGCCGTGAGTCGAAAGAAGTGTCAGGTTGAGAGTGTAGGTATGTACTGGTGACCTTTTTGGTATCGGAACTGATCTGCCTGGAAACAACCGTTTCATTACAGAGACGAAAAGTTTTACGATAGATCCAACCAGTATTGAAAAGAAGGTTCCTCATTCGTAGAAAATTAAAGTACCGACGTTAGTGGTGGACGTCACTAAAACCTCGGGGGTTTTTTATTTCAGACTATGATAAAGGTGACAAAAGGGCAGATAAACGGTCCTTAACTACCCTGATCTACGGTACTAGAAGCAAAAGACTTACAACTCAAAATTCGGTTGAAAAAGTGAGAGGAAAAAGTGAAAGTAGTTCTCCGAAAAACCAAGGAGAAGTGAAAGACGGTATTCCCACCACAGTAGACGTATAGACTCAATAACGATAAAGAGGACCGTTAAAACTAAAGTCGAACACGAAGAAGGTCGGGTCGCAAAGAGTACTACATGAGACGTATCTTCAATTTATTCGTCCCACTGTTATATGTCGGAACTACATGAGGAAAAGGATAAACCTTGGTAAGACAACAAGGAACAGGTCAAGATTGACAACGAAGGACTGGACGTATGTCTAAAGAGTTCTCCGTCCAGTCCACCAGACCATAAGGGTAGAGAAAGTCTTAAAAGGTATCAAATGACACTAGGTGTGTCAGTTTCCGAAACCGTATCAGTTATTTCGTCTTTATCTACAAAAAGACCTTGAGAGAACGAAAACGGTACTAGGTCGTCTACAACCGTTAAACTAGAGACTAAGGAGACGGAAAAGATTTTGGTCGAACTTGTAGACCTTCAAGTGCCAAGTGCATAACGACTTCGGACCGAACCTCTTAAAACTCGTAATGAAATGATCGTACACTCTGCTCACGTTAACACGTTATCAAACTCGTAAGAAGCCGTGACGGAAAGGAACCCTAACCTTACGTGTTTTTCGTTTTACCAACAGACCCCTCCGGAATGTTTATCGACACTTTTCTTCTCTTCACTTTTCGTTTCCTCTTTTCCTTTCTATATTCGTAGACTTAAGTCTCAAGGCTTCTCATCGTTCTTCTCTATTCTTTCGGAGTCACTAGTTACGTTTCTTTATCTCCTTTTGTTCTCTTACCCTTTCTGATCTCTAGAGAAGTTCTTTTAATCTCTATGGTTCCCTTGTAAAGTACGTTTCTACCCGAGCTATTTCTTGTCTTTACCATACCTGGATTGTCTTCGTCTTCTATAATTCTTCTCCACCGTTCTTATGTGTCTTCTTGACATGTTTTTTCTCGAAGTGCTGGGTCTATTAGTGTTACCACACTAGTGAGTGGATCTCGTCTGTAGGACCTTACACTTCAGTTCACCCGGAATCTTTCGTAGAGATGCTTGTTTCGATCACCTGCACTACCTTAAGGTCAACTCGATAAAGTTTAGGACTTTCTATTACGACACTTTAAACCTTTTGTCGGAATTCACTGACGAAAATAGGGGGATTCGTAGTCAAAATAATATTTTACCCGGAATACTTTTATGGACGGAACATTTCGACATTCTCCTAATTTACTACTTTTACTTAATTAATCAAGATTAGACCACTGAGACCTTTTCTTGGACGGACGGTTACGTCCTCTATGTCTCTGCGTTAAACGTAGGGACCCAATCCTTCTAGGGGACTCCTCCCGTGTCGTTGGGTGAGGTCAGAAGAACGAAGCTTCTAACACACCTGTCTCCTCGGACCTCCCAATAACAGGTACCCTAGCGTTTCTCAGTCCTATTGACTCGTGCACGTGTGCGTGTGTGTGAGTGTATCATTTCGTGAATATTTACACCGAATTATAATAAGAATTACTCTTCGCGATCCTTAAGTTTGACTAAACCATAGAGTCCTTTGATATATGAAGTAGAGAGAAAATCCTTTGTAAACCTAGTTCCCCAGTTGAGACCACTACTTTAGAAATAGTGGTTATAGTACTTTTCTGGACCTGAAAAACAATCAACCGAACCTTTCCTATTTTTTTTTTAGACTAAAGACCAAGAAACATCGTAGGATTTGTCTAACGAAGAGAACCCTTAAAGGATTCTGGACCAGAGTTGTCTCTGTCGAGAGTAGAGACGTTACTGTCGGGGGAGATGAAGAACTTTTACAGGGACCTTTTTTTCCAGTTCTCAATGATTCCCTCTCTTGAGTTCCAAACTTATTGTTATCAGAGGACAACCGATTGTCTTAAAGTGTATATAAAGTACTCACGAACGATAAGTTTAGGAACATTGAACCCCTTCAAAAGGTAAGGTCCGATGGATTTCTTGAGTCGTTTTCGATTTGGATGGAACTGCTTCGAGATAGGACTCCACTTTAATGTAAATCTTTATACCTCTAATAAGGCTGTGTCAAATTTCTGAAAAGAGGTATTAGACAGTGTAAATTGTTGACACAGGTCCGTCTACAAATGTGAAAAGTCGTACTGTTTCATCTTCTGTCTGGTTTCTCTAGTTCAAGTCTGTAGTTCGTATGGAACCGAAATGAGTTTTTTCTTGACAATAATTTAAATGTATTTCCCTTTATACCTTCCGTTGTACTTGTCTAGTCCCCTCGGTATGGACCCTTAACCCTTTGTACGGACCAGTTGTTAATCCTTGTTCAAACTCTCTCGTCTTTTGTGACATAAAAATTTACGTCTCGTAGAAAAAGATTCCTTTCCAAAAAACCCACAAAAAAGACCAAAAAAAACCAGAAGTAAACAAAAATTGTTTTCGTTCTTTACGGATGGTAGTACCGATACATACTGACTGACTACACGAATTTTAAGTTGTTAACCATACGACGACGATTCAGCGAAGTCAGCACAGACTGAGACATGCTGGGGTATCTACCGTCGGGTGATCCGAGGGGGTAGAGACCCTAAGAGGTCTGTTCTTGTGACCTCACCCAACTGTAAAGGAAGAGGTTATGTCTTTTCACTTTTCACTTTCACTGCAGCGAGTCAGCATAGGTTGAGACACGCTGGGGTGCCTGACGTCGGATGGACCGAGGAGGTAGGTACCCTAAAAGGTCCGTTCTTATGGCCTCACCCGACGGTAAGGGAAGAGGTACTGTTAACCATATCAGTAATCATTAATATACTACCGTGAACACCATTTCTTGGACGGACGGTTTATTCTTCTGTATTCTCTGCGCCCAAGTTAGGGACCCAACCCTACTACGGGACCTTCTCTCGTACCGTTGGGTGAGGTCATAAGAACGGACCTCTTAAGGTATCTCCTCAGACCACCCGATGTCAGGAATCCCAGAGTTTCTCGGTCTGAATCGTACGTGCATTTCGTCCGGGATATTAATGTATAGGAGACTATTTGGTCACTCACTGGGTCCTAGTGCAGAAGTACACGAGATGACGACAAAGATCCGATAAGAATCTAGACATTAGACAGCCCTTGTAGGACACGAGACTTTTACGGATTCTAAAAGTCTGAATTTTTTACTCCGTATTACTTGAAGTCAAATTTTTAGTTTGTTTACAACGTTGGAAGACCTTGAAGGGATGAACTTTAGAACAGTAACATAAACATTTTAGTAGGGGAAGCAGGACAAATTATTAGCTAAGGGACTACTGACGAGTTTCTCACTAAAAAAAAGGAAGTCACAGTTTATGAGACTGTAACCTGACTCAGTAAAACTTAGACAAGTGTCAGAATCTACTGGAGTTTGTTTGTTTTTAAAACACGACTTCTTTTTGGTACGGGACTTTAACCAAAAGGAAATTTAAGGTCATTAAATGAAGAAATATTAATAGAACAGTAATGAAACCGACAAACAGAAATACATTCTCTGTGACTTGAAGTAATTGAAAACGTCACTCATTTCTTTTACATCTCGATAACTAGGTGGTCGTTTTGTAGACTCACTGCTTCTCTACAATCCTAACACCCAACTACTTAAAATCTTGCAAGTGAAATCAAAAGTTTCGTTCAGTTTTAAAAAAATTGTCTTATCAAAGACACCAACAGAAAAAACAAACAAAACTCTAAACGTGACTACTGGATTGGAAATTCCAAATAGAGACTTTGATTTAAAGACTAATACGAGATTAAGAGAAATCATTTTTTGTTTTATCAGATACGTGATCTTCGTGATTTTCGAGTATTGATCTTCCACTTATCTAATAGTCTGATGTCACAACATAAAACATACTGTCAACGTTCCCGGACTCATCACCTTTTGGTTAGTATCCAGGTAGAACATCGACTACCTTTCCAAGTATAGAATAGATAACTGCAACAAGTCAGAGAGTCATCACAGACTAAGAAACGCTGGGGTACGCGACGTCGTATGGTCCGAAGGGACAGGAAGTGGTAGAGGGTCTTAAACGAGTTTGAGTACAGGGAGCTCAGTTACTACGATAGGTTGGTAGAGTAGGAGACCATAGAATAGATGGAATATTTCAAAGTGTAGAATATTAATTCTATTAATTTAGTAACCTTACCGTGAAGGACACTTATTTACCTTTTTTTTGTCACTCTTTAGGACCGTCTCTGTTACGTTAAATGGAATCTTTTTACTTACTCGAGTTGTGGTAGCCGTCTCCCGTGGGTAGGGTCAAATTTTACAACTTTTATCGTCAAAACGGGAATGGACCGGAACGACAGACTGTAAATGAATTTACTTACACAAAAAAGGTAGTTATAATTAAAGAAAAGGTCAGTGGATATCCTCTATTTACCTCTTCCGTTACCGTGGGGTGAGGTCATGAGAACGGACCTTTTAGGGTACCTGTCTCCTCGGAGCATCCGACGTCAGGTACTCCAGCGATTCTCAGTCTGTGCCGACTCGCTGAAGTGAAAGTGAAAAGTGAAAGTACGTAACCTCTTCCTTTACAGTTGGGTGAGGTCACAAGAACAGACCTCTTAGGGTCTCTACCCCCTCGGACCACCCGACGGTAGATACGCCAGCGTGTCTCAACCTGTGCTGACTTCGCTGAATCGTCGTCGTCGTCGTCGTATCCTCTATTTTATTATGGTCGTAATAAACAAGTTCTCCTTTATTATAGCGTTTACTTTTGATCAAGACTAATAGAAGAAAAAATTAAAGTACAAAATTTACTCTTACAAAAATTAAAAATTACCTTATATCAGTGAAATGTTACAACACAACCAAAGACAAAATGTCGTTTCACTTAGTCAATATACATATATCCGCAGGGGAGAAAAAATATAAGACAAGGGTGAATCCAGTGATCTCTCGTGACTCATCTGAAGGGACACGATATGTCATCAAAGAATGATTAATAAAATATGTATCATAACAAATATACAGTTAGGGTCGAGGGTTAAGTAAGATAGGGAGAAAGGGGGAACTATAGGTATTCAAGAGATGTAGACACAGAGATCAAGACGAAATGTTTATTCAAGTAGACGTGGTAAAAAGGATCTAAGGTGTATGTTCACTATAATATGTTATAAATAAAAAGAGAAAGACTGAATGAAATGAGAGATACTGTCAGAAATCCAGGTAGGTGCAAAGACGTTTACCGTGATAAAGGGAGGAAAAACACCGACTCATGATAACGCGCGCGCGCGCGCGCACACACACACACACACACACACACACACACACACATGGTATAGAAGAAATAGGTAAGAAGACAATTGTCTGTAGACAACAACAGGTCAACGAGTCAGTACAGGCTGAGAAACGTTGGGTACCTGACGTCGTGTGATCCGAAAGGGCAGGAAGTGGTAGAGGACCTCAAACGAATTCGAGTACGGGTAACTCACCCACTACGGTAAGTTGACAGAGCAGGAGACAACGGTGGAAGAGGTGGACGGAAGTTAGAAAGAGTCGTAGTCCCAGATAAGGTCACTCAGTCGTGAAACGTAGTCCACCGGTTTCATAACCTCGAAGATACAGGTCCGATAAGACCTATCACGACGTTACTCGTGACCCCACGTCCACAAGAAAACTTAATACCGAAAAAGACATATACGGGTCGTTATCCTAACGACCCAGTGACTAATAGAAGATTCAACTACGATAGAGTCGAACAGGAAGTGTCACAGTAAATGACAATGGAATCTCTTTGAATAGTCATTAAACTATTGGAAATAGATGATTCATATAAACAAGAAATAAATATTTGGATATATAGTACACGTAAAAGTAAATATATATATACATGTCCATGTATTATCTGTACAGATAGTATATTAAGAAAGTGGATGACTAAATTCGATTTTCTTTCTAGGGGTACGAGTTCCTGAATTCCAAAAATATCCCAGTCACAGCCTTCCTAATAGTGAAAAAAGAGAAGTTGTTTTCTTGGGAAAGGGAAATTATCAGAAGGATTAGATCGCGATGTGTGTGCTTTTTCTTGGACTTACACAATCTTTAAACATCTTTAGGTATGTACAGTCTTTTGGGGTCCTTTCGTAACTTTGATCTATTTAAATAAACAAAAAAGAAAAAAAAATTCAAAATAGTTCTATGTTAACTATTTGTTTTTATGACGTGTGTACATTAGATATGGAGAACTACTCAGACCTGTGTACGTATATATGAATACAATGGATTAGGGCTCTAAAGGTCATGACAGGTCGTTGGGAAACTCTCGATTTCTGACAGGGGTTTCTGACCCCTGTCATTACGACACAAATATGAAGAATTCGATAAAAACAACAACTTTGGTAAAGTATTTTAGAAACAACGTAAGTATAAAATCCCGTTATTAAATTAAACAAGGAATTTGTTTTCTAAATTTTAAAAATCCTAAAAAAAAAGTTTAGTGACGGATTTAAAGAGTGAGAAAAAGGTACGGATAATTATCGGATTGTACATAGTCACTACAACTATACTCTAGTCTATTTTTAGGAACGGGTGATCCTCTAGTATTACAGTAGATTTTAGTAGGTAGCAGAGAAGGAGATGAGAAACAAAGGAGGTTGTATTTGTTTAATTTGTCATTGGTTGACTGTCCGTCTTAGGAAGTTCTAGTTTTAAATAAAAGTCCTTTCAATTTAAGGAACCCATTTTCCTCTTTTGTTAAATAGTCTGAGACAATGCTTACGAAACATTTGTAGAATAAATTCATTTTTATTAGGAAACTTTATAAAATATGGATTCCTTTGAATCTAAGTTTCTTGAACTTACTGTATGGGTTCTAGTATGATATTTACTATCTTAATCCTAAATTGGGGTCAAGACACATTGGAGTTTCCAGGATGATGAGAAAGGATATTGACTGTGGAAGAGGTTCCTGTCACCGTCCTTCGTCCCAGTGTCCACTTGTAAGCCTTCCTTTTAGATAAGTCTTCACTTCTTTACTCTTAAAGTAATAGAACAGGAAGTTTATCTTTACTAGTCATCTTTAGGGTCACCCTGAATTCCCATATTCAATCGTACTGGGTCGTGGATCCAAAGTGACCAGAGGAGACTTCGTTACGGTAATTAAAGAAGTGAGTCGCGATCAAACAACCCACAGATCATTCTCGGCTTGTGACAAGTTCAGTGATCATATCGTGTCACTTATTCCTAGAGACGAGTCTTCTGGGTTTGTTAGTTGTCCATCTACTTGTTTTTTACTTCACTAACCCAATACACCCGAACAGAGACTGCGACTATAAACCGAACTCCAGACTTCTTACCCTCCTTTGTCCTTCCATCTTTCCGAAAGGATCTTTCTTGTCGTTTGTGTTTCCGGGACCCCGTCCTTTCTCGAACTGAACCTTCTTTGGCTTTTCGTCCGGTCACTACACCGGAACACTCGTGGTCCCACCCACCGTCCTCGACTACGACCTCAGTTTCTACCCACGACTGGGGTTCGGTCCTGAAGTCCGATTGCACCACCCCGGTAAGGAGAGGGATATAAGATGACAGAGGGCAAACAGTCGCCGGTCGTGTTTCGAAATTAAAACCTGTTACGGGCGTTAGTCCTTCGTGTGACACGAGAACAAGGAACAAATGTAAGTAAATGAAGAAAAACCGGCACAGTCCAGAAGCAACGTCGTGTACCCTAGAAGCAAGACAGGATGCCGTAGAGATCAACGTTACACGTCCGAGTCGTCAACACCACACGCTCGAATCAACGGGGAGCCCTACACCCTAGAATCAAGGGACTCGTCCCTACCTTGGGAGTAGAGGACGTAACGTTCCGCTTAAGAATTGGTGACCTACTGGTCCCTTCAGGGACAAGAAACCAAGAGTAATGGAGGACATCCAGGTTCGGGAGTCATTGGTGAGACTCACAATGAGTCACTATTACGGAGTGTAAAACCACCCTAAGTAACGTCACCTGAAGGACCGTGGGAAAGGAGAAAGAGTGCTGTTGGTCTTATTCACCTGATCGTCGGCACACGGACCCACCAGTGTGCACCCGTGGTTGTTTTCAAGACGATGAAGTGTCAACACACTGAAGATTGTCCAGTGGAGTGGAGAGATCTAGGGTCCAGGTAGTAAAGTTTTTCCTTTGTTGATAGAACGACGTAAGTAAGACACCCCTTATTCACGGTTCCAGGTCGGAGTCGTCTCAGGTCCCTATAGGAGTCCTACCTACTACAGCCCTTACGTCTCTCTATCTATTTCTTCATTTCTTTCTCTGTGCCCCACTGGTTCGAAGAAGCTCGCTCCGGGTAAATGAAATAAGAAGAGCCCCGAAAATATGGGGCTCAATATGTATGTCGTTCCACTTTTTACGTCTCAGTTGAGTTGTAAGGTAGTCATTATTGAAAATAGTTGTAGTCCAAGGAAGGACGTTTTCAGAATAAAAGACATGTAGTAGAAGATAAGGTCTCCGGACAACTATAAGGTACTGGAGGAAAACTATTTCCAACCAGTCGGTCTTGTGGTCTTGTTACTAAAAAGGAATTTCACAAAGAAGAATTTAAGAATCGGACGCAGTGGGAATTTCATGTCTCAATGTAAGAATACCTCGTTTCTAAGTCGTCCAATGTCGTTTCTTTCTTGAATAATTGAGTTTCAGATTACAACGATTACGATTCCGATAATGAACGAAGAAGATGTAGGACTGATATACGTGAGGGTCCTTGTGTTACCTATTCCCTACACTCTTAAACCGTCGTTCGTAACGTATCCGAGTTGTTACAACGTTCTCAGACCTATTTCGACGGTACATTCGATCTTACGATTGTCTCCCAAACTTTGTGAGGAAAGTACGGGTCCTCTAAATAGTTGATCTCGGGATTCAATTGAGAAAACCAGTCTCTGTCGGGGAACGATTACAGTCTTTTCGACCACTTTCTGTATTTTATCATTCTGTCTGTCGAAGACCAAGCCCCCATCTACGAGCCCGTCCAGGTCTCCCAGGCAACTCAGGACTCCGGAACGAGTAGTCCTGAGAAGGTGTACTGGAACAGTATCCAGCCTACCGGGTCCCTAAGGGAGCTCAGGACGTACTGGAACAATACCCACCCTAGAGGGCACGACCGAGGGCCGTTTATTCGTTCTATTTCACAGTTCTGACACGTCGTATCCCGGACCGTCCATCATTTACGTGTTATATGAACATGTATAAAGTTGGGGCCCGAAGGGACCACCAAGTCTACCATTTCTTAGACTGATGTTACACTCTCTGGAGTCAAGTTAGGGACCCAGTCCTTCTAGGGGGTCTCTTCCCTTACCGATGGGTGAGGTCATAAGAACGGACCACCTAAGTGTCGGTCTCCTCGGACATAGGGTGGCGTAAGACGTCTATCTTCTTGGTTTTCAGTTTCGCTATTTCACTGAACAGATTCGAACGTGTAAATCCTTTACGATCTTGGTTTTGAAACCGATATAGTAGATCTACGAAAAAGGAGAGATGCCGGTACTTAGTGACGTTTCCCCTTCCTCCAATTATTTGGACGAAGGTGGTAGTGTCCTCTCCCATGGTACATGTCCCTCTCCCTCCAGTTAAAGACCCACGTACCCTAAACAGACTCGTAATTAGCTTTTTGAGTTGTTCTTAAAGAATTCCCGTATGAACTGAGATAATTTGTAAAGAGAAACGACAAAGACGACTCGTTTTCTTCTTCCCTTTTTTGGTCGGGAGGGATACGAGAGAATCTTGTTTGTTTGTTTGTTTTTTTTTTTTTTGTTTACTTTCAAACTACTTTAGTACACCCACGAGAACTGAATAGAAATAGGTAGTGGGCTTTTACACGGGTATGCCTTCTATTTATCACGATAATGTAGGTCAAGAGACATGATTCAAGGTCTTTACGGTTGTTCTGTGATTAGGGTTGTCTTACATACCTTCAATTAATATTGACTTCGCGTTGTCTTCAGTCGGTTTTCTAACGTTAGTTGTTCTAAGTACCTTACTTGTGAAACAAGAAACGACCCTTCCTCTGTACGGCAAGAGAGAGGAGTAAGGGGAAGACGTTCGGAGACGGAACGAATGTCTTGAGGATTTCGTGCTGAGGTAGGATCCTTGTTCCTACCTTCGACCTTCGACTCTTCCTTTCCTTTGGAAGAATAACCGACTACCAGTGCCCTGACGTCTCTGGGATCACGATAGACACAGTCGAATTTGAACTTCGGTAAATGACGGTGACAAGAAGAGGGTTCTTCCCTAGGTAGTCCGTAAGTCACATCATCGTAGAAAGGGACTTTATACTAACCGACATTCCGGTGGTCTTTAAGTTCAAACGATAATTTCGGAACAATCCTTTAGATCAGTCTAAAATTTTCGACACCAAGAATATTCTGTCCGTTAATTTAAAAGACGGTTTTTCTCTCTTCTAGTCCTAAAGGGAGCACCAGGTCACCGATTCTGCGGTACGAGAGTCACGTCCCCCCGGCCCCAAGCTAGGGACCAGTCCCTTGATCTAGGGCGGACGGTGTTGATCCTTGACCGTATCTATCTTGACCGTTGAACCGTTGAACCTATCTTTCTCTAGTGTCTTCTGAGACATCTTCTTTATCGTAAACTCTGTCCTAGAACTTCCCAACCATTTGTATAAACTTTCAGTCTTCCGAAAACTAAATATTATCTAATTTCTTAATCGACTTTTAGGGTTTTCTTTTTATATTACATAGGTTTACCTTTTATACTTTTTTTAAAAGAGTTTTAACAATTGGTGAAATTTTGTGGAAAGTAAAAACGTCACAAAACCCCCTTTATCGTAGTACATTTCCAGAAAGAGAAGTTTTATAGAGTCGTCAAAATAACCGACTTGTCATCGATGAGTTATCGTTAAATATGAGTCATAGATTGTGACCTGTAAATTGATACTCATATCTAAGACGCTAACGTAATAATCGTTACGTACTCGTTCAAAATGAGTATCAACAAGATGGACTTACTACGGTACACGTCTACCCTTTACTTTCCGTTTATAAAAATATGACCGGTTGTCTAACCGGTTTGAGCAGTGAGACCTTTCAAAAACTTGATCGGTCTTACTATTAAAAAAATCATTATCAAATACTTTGGACGAGGAGACCAATAGTCTCTCGGGTTATTCCGAAAGACCAAATATTCCAGGGAGAATATATACCGAAATATTCTCCCTGGAACCAAAATATATATACCAAAATATTCTCTCTGATACCAAATATCCTTCCTGGAATTCCATGGAATTCTTCCAACAAAGAAGGTTGGGAGAGGAAGGGGACAAAGAGGGGGCTAATTCAGAACGTATATTAAGGAACGTGACTCCGATCAATCGTTAAAAGAAAGTAGAACACGGACCGGGTACGGAGTAGAGTGGACGGAAACGGAACGTTTTGAACTCTAGAATCGGAAGTCTTAATTCGGATTTTCACAACAATACGGGGTTTCAGGAAGCCTCTACATACGGTCTGGTTGGAGACCCGGAGTCAAGGAAATACGGACAGGACGGGAGTTGTAAGGTCGGATAAGGTTGTATAAGGTGATAAACGTCAAAGGCTTTGGTTAGAACTAAAGAATACTGGACGAGGAGTCACGGAAACGATTACGATAAGTGAGACAGATCTTACCAAAAGGTCGTGAGGTAGGGGTCCCCAGTAAAGTGTCTAAAGTTGTAAAAAAGTTTGTCAGATAAGTTGTATTTCGTAAAAATATATTTAGATAAGTTAAAAATTTTTTATACAACTCGCAGTTGAGAAAAGTCCGTAACACGACTAACGATTCCTTTCTATTACCTTATTATACCCAGAACAAAAGACCCGGGATTGGCAGAAACACCATTAATAACACAAAAACATATAGTTCGTAGACTTTAACAAAAGAATTTTCCGGTCTCTCATTTATAAAATTCAAAATTCCCTTTTGGTTTCGACTATACATTCATACATCCACTGGTAAATTTAGAATTGGTACAGATGACATACCGTGTCCCTCGAGTTGAATTATGAGACTTTACCGGTTTTACCCTTTCTTTTAGACTTTTTTTTTATCGAAATACACATACATATTGAGTGAAACGACATGTGGATTTTGATTGTGTCATAACATTTAGTTGATATTATGTTTTATTTAAATTTAATTTTTTGTGAATTAGTACAATTTTACATTTTCTTTTTTTTTTTCCACGAACCGACCATTCAGAATTTTTTGTTTATTTGTTTGTTTTCGGTGTACCAAAAGATCTGAACCAAGTTCGTTGGTTTAAGATAGTTGGACACCAGATCTGGACACCACAGTCATCGTCGGTGAGTGGTGGACCCTGACGACTCGTGAGTGTTCACCACTTAGGTTTGACTCTACACGAGATTCAGAGGTGTGTGTGAGCTAAAATTTTTGATCATGGTGTTGTTGTTGTTGATCTTATATTTTATAGAGTTCTAAACAAAGTACATCAATACTCTTAATCTTGTATTTCTTCCGACTCACGACTTCTTGACTACGAAACCTTAACACCAGGACCTCTTTTGAATTCTCAGAGAACTCTCTGACGTTCCTCTTGTTTGGTCCGTTAGGATTTCCTTTAGTCGGGACTTATAAGTAACCTTCCTGACTACGACTTCGACTTCAAGGTTATGAAATCCGGTCGACTACACTTCTTGAAGTAACCTTTTCTGGAACTACGACCCTTTCTAATTTCCGTTTTCCTCTTTTCCCGTTGTCTCCTACTATACCAGTCTACCGTAGTTACTGAGTTGTCTGTACTCAAACTCGTTTTAGGTCTTCTACCACTTCCTGTCCCTTCGAACCGTACGACGTCAGGTATCCTAACATTTCTCAGTCTGTACTAATTTGTTGTCTTGTTGTTGTTACTATAAAATCTATGTAACAAAATTGTATATAATAGTTTTAAAGTGAAGAACAAAAAATAAAAAATTTTATACCGACGATCTTTGGAATTTTAGTATATCGACTGAGTGAGTGTGATTTAAAGACAACCTGTCTTGACCAGACCTATTGAAGACATAACCCGTCTTACGGTATCAAATTTTACTTGAGCAAATTTTACTTGAGTAAATTTTATTGTTTTTTGTTTTGGGGTTTGGGAGTAGAAAAGTATTAAGGGAAGGGTTTTTTGAAGAATTGTTTCAAAAGGGATCTGACCCTTTAAACTTGAAGAGAAACACTAAGTCGTTGACAGTATAGCACAAAGAAATGAAAGAAGCGTCTATAAAAACCTTAAAAGTATAAACAACCAAAGGAATGAATAAGAGACGGAGAGACTCAATCTTACAGTTAAGATATTCTATTCTGGGGAAGGGTCAGAGGAAGTGACACCAAGGTCCTGTCCAGTCGGTAGACTTTGACGGAAAACGGAACGAAGGTAACCCAGATTTTGATACGGGATCAACCATAATACAAAATAAAGTGACCACAAGATCTTTACCCATGAAAACCTTGTCAGTACCCTAGTAATTATCTTATAAGTCTTATTTTGTGTCTTTATAGGTAACAAATAATCAGTTGAAACTCGGGTTTTCTACCTACAGATTACCAAAACCACTTCTCCTTCCCCCTTATTACCTTACATGAACCTATTCTTTGTGGTTCTTGTCTGTAATCCTTCTCTTCCCTCTATTGTGACCTTCCTACCACCACCAAATCAGCGATTCAGTACGGACTGAGAACGCTGGCACACCTGGCATCGGGTGGTCCGAGGAGACAGGCACCCTACAAGGTCCGTTCTTATGACCTCACCCAACGGTAAAGGAAGAGGTCCTCTAGAAGGGTTAGGTCCCTAGTTTAAGCTCAGAGGACGTAACGTCCGTCTAAGAAATGGTTGACGTGGTTTATAGTTCTCAATTATATTGGGTCACCTTTTATCTGGTAGAATTTAGTCCATTCGATTAGGACCTCTTCAGGGGGTTCTCTGATTCCTTTTAAAATTTTCTCTGAGTTCAACTAAAACTTCGTTTGTGAACAGAGAAGTGGAGATAGGGAAGATCCTGTTAAGGATCCAGGGAAATTAGAGGGGATTCTTGCTGAAAGTAAAAATGGTTTTTCCGACCGTGGTCGAGATCCATATAAATACCAACATTAAAAATTCGACATTTTAGGGCATATTATGTGATGGTGTAACAACCGTTGTCTATTTATAAATAAATTACTCTTTTTATCCACTTATCATAATAATAAAAGGAAGAATGTATAAAATGAGAAGATAGATAGATCT
The DNA here is from genome assembly GCA_006410555.1 of Capra ibex. Lineage (NCBI taxonomy): Eukaryota > Metazoa > Chordata > Mammalia > Artiodactyla > Bovidae > Capra > Capra ibex. The sequence goes on along the minus strand of SJYO01049755.1, from coordinate 25,039,465 downwards.
TGTTCTGATCCCTGACAAGTTTTTTCCCATGGATTTACTAAACTATGATAAAGGATGAATTATGAGGACAACGAATCTGGAACACAGGATAAAAACCAGTGATTTGTGAAACACGAAACGTTTTTGATAAAGATCACACCTTTACTCTTCCGTAGCACGTCACCTCTGCCTTCATGGACTCGACATCTTTCGTCTCAAGAGTATCTTTGTTTAACATGTTACCGTTTCTTTGTCAGAATGTAAAAGGAATATGGTATAACAGGTAAGGAGATGAGGAGAAAATATAAAGATCTGAAAGGAGAGGAATATGACTTCCTTATACCTAGGTAAAACGATTATAAGAAATATACTAACTTAAACGTTTCGATATGGAGAGGACTGCTTCTCCATCACTTTAAAGGTTCTTCAATATTCTTTTTGACTATCAATTCCTGTCAGTCTCCTTCACGGTCCCAAACGAACGAGAAAGTAGTCTGTATCGGGACAATCTTACTCTTTCAGTCCAGTTACAACTTACTAATCTACAAAAAGAATTTAGACGTTGTACTACGTACAAGTAGTATTGTAGTAATATCAAATTTACGACGAATGACTCAGGGATATCTCACGTTTCATGATAAAAACCGTGACCCTCCAGTTTTTTGAATGTACTTTATATACTAAAGACGGTAGTTTCCAAATGTCAGATAAACTTCTATGACAAGTGTGTATACACATGTACATGTATATACACATTATATTGAACCCTAACATACGAAATATAAATTGATATATTAACCCTATATAACATATACGTACTATTATTGACCCTTTTAATTCAAACCTTAATCTTTTAATCTGAACCTTCTAATTGATCATTTTATAATGTCAACCGGTAGTAAATTTGTTATTATGTTGTCTTTTATATCTTATCTTGTCAGACATGTTTAATTTTCATTCTTTATTCCCTTGAAGATGCTTGTTTCGTGTAATATAAAAAACATGCGGACTTCAAAACGTATGGGAAGTTTAAAACTTTTTTCAATTTTACATTCTTCGTATACGATTTACATGCTACTCACTACAAACATGTCCGTTGATGATGTTTTCGAGTCTTCTCTTTCGTCGAACCTCTAATAAGACCTTAGAGAGGTTTCATTCGATTCATGTATGTTAAGGACACACAAAATGCCTCTCACTTTGAGAAATGAGGTGTCAATCGGTGATACCTTGGTCTTACACCTTGGTCTTTTAGAAATTAAATTACTTTAGATGTAACATGTATCAGAAACCTTTAATAAGTTAGAATTATGAAGGTATTTATATATACACACATTCTTCGAAATTTTTATAAATAGTTCATCATAGGATAATACACAATAAATTATCAAATTAAATGATAATGGACTAATAAGTCAAGTAAAGTCAAGACAGCGAGTCAGCACAGTCTGAGAAACGCTAGGGTACTTGGTGTCGTGAGGTCCGGAGGGACAGGTAGTCCCTCCTACCTGGTGGTCGAGGGTCTCAAATGGTTTGAGTACATGTAACTCAGCCACTACGGTAGGTTGGTAGAGTAGGAGACAACAGGAGAAGAGGAGGACGGGAGTTAGAAAGGGTCGTAGTCCCAGAAAAGTTTACTCAGTCGAGAAACGTAGTCCACCGGTATCATAACCTCAAAGTCGAAGTTGTAGTGAGAAAGGTTACTTGTGGGTCCTGACTAGAGGAAATCCTACCTGACCAATCCAGAGGAACGTCAGGTTTCCTGAGAGTTCTCAGAAGAGGTTGTGGTGTCAAGTTTTCGTAGGTAAGAAACCACGAGTCGAAAGAAATATCAGGTTGAGAGTGTAGGTATGTACTGATGACCTTTTTGGTATCGGAACTGATCTACCTGGAAATAACCGTTTCATTACAGAGACGAGAAATTATACGACAGATCCAACCAGTATTGAAAGGAAGGTTCCTCATTCACAGAAAATTAAAGTACCGACGTTAGTGGTAGACGTCACTAAAACCTCGGGTTTTATTATTTCAGACTGTGACAAAGGTGATAAAGGGGTAGATAAACGGTGCTTCACTACCCTGGCCTACGGTACTAGAATCAAAAGACTTACAACTCGAAATTCGGTTGGAAAAGTAAGAGAAAGTGAAAGTAGTTCTCCGAAAAATCAAGGAGAAGTGAAAGACGGTATTCCCACCACAGTAGACGTATAGACTCCAATAACTATAAAGAGGACCGTTAGAACTAAGGTCGAACACGAAG